>JAVTVY010013033.1:0-58628 GCA_036873755.1 Hanleya hanleyi
ATTATTATCTCCTAATTAGGAGATAATTATCTCCTAATTAGGACTTATTATCTCCTAATTAGGAGATAATTATCTCCTAATTAGGAGATAATTATCTCCTAATTAGGAGATATTATGTCCTAATTAGGAGATAAATCTCGGATTTTTTTTTTTCACACTGGCACTAATACGCTTCCGTACCTACCTACCCTAAGAAAATATGTCATAAAATTTTGGAGTAAATAAAATAAAAAAGCCTACCTACCTACCCTATTTTCAAAATGCATGTAACAGTAAACACAGATATTATTTTGTTTGGCCTCAGTAGGACATCACCACCAAGCAATGCTCAACAGGACAGTTATCATCAACCAAGCAATGCTCAGTCAAACAATATAATCAACCAAGCAATGCTCAGTAGGACAATATTACCAACCAAGCAATGCTCAGTGGGACAATATCACCAACCAAGAATGCTCAGTACTAGGACAATATCATCAACCAAGCAATGCTCTGTCAAACAATATCACCAACCAGGTAATGCTCAGTAAGACAGTATCATCAACCAAGCAATGCTCAGAATAACAATATCACCAACCAAGCAATGCTCAGTAGGACAATATCATCAACCAAGCAATGCTCAGTAGAACAATATCACCAACCAAGCAATGCTCAGTGGGACAATATCACCAATCAAGCAATGCTCAGTAGGACATCACCACCAAGCAATGCTCAACAGGACAGTTATCATCAACCAAGCAATGCTCAGTCAAACAATATCAACCAAGCAATGCTCAGTAGAAGAATATCACCAACCAAGGAATGCTCAGTGGGACAATATCACCAACCAAGCAATGCTCAGTAGGACATGACCACCAAGCAATGCTCAGCAGGACAATATCATCAACCAAACAATGCTCAGAATAACAATATCACCAACCAAGCAATGCTCAGAATAACAATATCACCAACCAAGCAATGCTCAGTAGGACAGTATCACCAATCAAGCAATGCTCAGTAGGACAATATCATCAACCAAGCAATGTTCAGTCAAACAATATCACCAACCAAGCAATGCTCAGTAGGACAGTATCACCAACCAAGCAATGCTCAGTCATCCAATATCAACCAAGCAATGCTCAGTAGGACAGTATCACCAACCAAGCAATGCTCAGTCAACAACATCACTAACCAAGCAATGCTCAGTAGGACAATATCACCAAACACGGTACTCAGTAGAATAATACATGTATCACCAAGATCACAGTGCTCAGTTGAAGAATATATGTATCACCAAGATCACAGTGCTCAGTTGAAGAATATCACCAAGCACAATGCTCAGTGGAACAATATCACAGTACAGTGCTCAGTTGAAGAATATCACCAAGCACAATGCTCAGTGGAACAATAGTGAGTGAGTGAATATGATTTAACGTCGCTTTCAACTATATTTCAGTCATATCACGACATTGGGTCCTATTCCTTTTCACACACGGGCAGTGGAACAATATCACAGTACATTGCTCAGTTGAAGGATATCACCAAGTACTATGCTCAGTGGAGCAATACATGTACATGTATCAATCCACAATGCAATGCTCAGTAGAACAATATCACCTGCACCAACCAAGCAATGCTCAGAGGAAAAATACTTGTTTTACCAAGAACGTTAATCATTAAAATAACATGGCCAAGCTCAGTGCTCAGTGGAAGAGTATTACCAAGCAGAATGATCAGTAGAATATCGCTAAGCTCAGTAGATCTGTATTAACAAATACATCCACAATGCAAAATACAAGAATATCATGATCGAAGCACAGTACTCAGTTGAACAATATCATCAAGCTAATTTCTCAGACGAAGAACAGTGAGTGAATATGATACAATGTTGCTTTCAACAACAAAAGAACAATATTACCAAGCTCAGTAGAACAATGTTCAAACACAATTAATGCCCATGCAGCGCCCATAACGCTCAAAGCTATCACCAGCACACAATAATCAACAGAACAATACTCAGCAATGAGAGTAACCATCACCACATTCACAGCTTCAAGGAAAGAGAATCCATAAATCATGTACATTTGTACATCTTTTACAAGTCAGGGATGTATCTAGAGATTTTTTGGGGACTCCGGTCATATTTGGCGTTGCTATTGTTGTTGCACGTAAATTTGATGTTGTTATTGTTGCTGCTGAACACAAACCTCAGAATTTCTGATGCCATTGACTTAAATCAGGGTTGGAAATAACAGTCGGTGATTGTGCAGGGCATGAATTTACCATAAAACTTTACCAGACCATCGGACTGGTATATTTCATCATACAAAGGTGAAATTCTTTAATTATAACCAGCCAGTGGGGCTGGTTAGCTAGCTCTAGAACTATATTCAACCAGACAAGTTCTAAATTCACCAGCCACGGGCTGCCGGGCTTGTGGCAATTTCGAGCCCTGTTGTGTTATTTACCTATCAAAATTGTCCCGACAAAAAAAGTGGAATAATACATCATGGTGTATACATCGGTCAGACAACTGTGTGAAACAATTCCTGTAAATTCTGTCTGCGATAATAAAAGTCGGCATTCTGTCTACATGTATGAAGTTTGTTGGGTAGGCGAAAATACAATTTCAGTACTTTAATCAGTTCCAGGGTGCATATATTTCTGTTCTCCCGTAATCATGTTCTCTCAAACACGTCGTTGTTGTTGCTACCGATATAGAGCATTCCCCACACATCGGTTGTTCTCAACTTTTTGATTGCTGTAGGTAGACCGGCGAAAACCACCGTAGCACAGCGATCAGTGCCTACTAGAGGGGGGTCAACACAATGTCATTTAAAGTATTAATGCATAATGCATGACCAGCAACACATGTTCGAAGTTGTGTATCGGAGTCAGAGGTTACGAAAGCGGTTAGTTCTAAGTTAAAAAGATATTAACCAAAGTGTTTTGTAACATTTCTACACAGTAAAGAACTTAATCTCATGGGGCAGACACCGAGCTGACTATATAGACACTTAGTAACCAGCGCTCAATCCACTTGGTTATTTCAAACAATCAGACCTTGTCATGCACAAGTATCTGTCTGTTTAATATTCAACTACCAGAGTAGACTAACAGTGACAAGACATATTTGCATACATGTACATGTGCAATCAACAGACTCATTAATCAGAAAGAGTAGTTGTCTGCACATGTGAATATGGTATACAGTCATGAATGGTGTTTGAGGAGAATTCAGGCACAAAAACAGCTAATTATCATAGATACATGTATATAGATCTGATAAGAAGATCTAGGTGCCCAGCTGATTACACCTAATGTAGCCTGGGTAGATCATACAGTACTAATTGCCCCCAGGATCAAAAAGTTTCTTTGCCCCAACACTGTCTAATTACAGACTCTCAACACTGGCATGAGTACACATTAATGTGGGAAGACAACTCCAATATGAGTACATCCCTCCACTGATGACAGTGTCAGTGAGATGCCATTCACTCCTTGTTATCTGTACCTGACCTGTCAAAATGTCATGTACAAATCACATCTAATATACCATATATTCATTGTGTACATGTACGGAAACAAGTATTTTCCATTTTCCAGCAATCAAGCATGTGTCAATAACGGACAATACAGAATATCAGGTGTCAAAATTTACACCTGTCTCTGACAGGTATTTTTGTAAGTGACAGGCAGAAAAATCAAGTACCTTCTCTGGTGACAGGTAGTCAAAATTTCTTTTTGAAGTTCAGTCTTCAAATTTGGTCATCTCACTTGAAAGAATGTGCTAGTTATTGCATGGAAATATATATAGGGACCGTATCCATCCATCGTTCGTTTGCTAGACGTTTTAAACGATGAAAAAAAACGTCGATGCAAACGATGGGTGTATGATTTGATCGTTTTTTAAAAAACGCCGGTCAGATAAAGACGATCGCCGGAAATCTCCGGCAATCTACGGTAAGGGTGCCGGTCGTCTTTTCACACCTCGAACAAAGGTGCAGACGTTTTCTAGCAAACGATTGAAAGTCTCCTGGCAAACGATGGGCTCGAAAGTAGTCCCGCTTTACAGACGCAAAAACAACAACAACGGCTGTGTCGCTGGCGGCCGTGAAAAACGGATTATGAGAACGGAACACAAATTAATGTTGTTTTTATTCTCCAGATTTTTGCTATACGTGTGCTGCTTGACTATATGTTAGAATCGTTTACGGTGTAATTCGTTAATAAACAAAATATTATGGAACCATGATATCGTTTTATGAACGTGCGATTCGAATCTTATGTATTTTGCAGAATACGGGCTTTGCGCATTTTGGAAGGCGGCTTCAAAAAAGTCAGTTCTAGATTACCATTTGATTTGATTTGATTTGATTTTTATTTCACCATGCATAACAATAATGTTTAGTAAACAAAATATAATAGTGGCGGGATGAAAACCCCGAGGGGTTTGTTTTATCCCAAAATAATTATTATATTTACAAAGATGATAATATGCGGTAAACTCTATCATAGTGAGACGAAAACACAAATTTAATTTCCAACTTCCACAGTCGGCAAACAGAATAGATGTCTAATTATGTTCCAGGAATAAATACGATTATATCCTCGATTTGAATAATGAGAGCGAAACGTGAGATTTTAACTGAGAGGGTAAATTGTTCCATATTTTGGGACCCTTTATTTTAGTACTATAAGTCAGAGTAGTAAAAATCGCGATACAAATTTAATTTAGCCTGTCTAGTTGGGTACCTGTGGACAACAGATAATTTTGAAAAATATGGTCTGAAAGTGTTTGGAATTAGGTCTGTATGATTGAAAAATTTGTCAACAAAAATTAACACCTGGTAGTCGTTTATTTGTTTTATGGACAATATTTGTAATTTTTGGAATGAGATGATCATAGTTTTACTTTAACAATTATTATTACGTTTGATTACAGATAAATGTCGAGTGAAACATTACAATCTAATGCGTATATTTTTTCTCTTTCAGGACGATGCGTAAGCGCAGAAATTTACAAGACATTCACCATAGATAACGGTTTTCTCATAACTCATAATTTTGTTTTTGTTCAATTTGCGCTTTTGAAGCGCGCCTTGTTTGGTAAGCTTTTAAAGTTACATCTGCAAATATCTATACGTGATGAGTACTCTATTCGTCTGAAGTTTGTAATTTCGATAGAAGTCGGATACCCGTGGTGGTACATTTACAACTTTTAGAGCAACGCCGCATGACATTTTCATACAGAGAGATTATTTTGTCACTTGGTATCGTCGATCCAGTTATGAGAGATCGTGTATGTAATTAACAAGAATTAACTAGTCTTGTTTCGCCGTTGGGATTCGAGTGGGTAATCAAAATAACCATTGTTTATTACTTCTTAATTCGCTATGGGCTGTATCCCACCGTGTTAATTCCTCAATTTCTCACATGTCATTTATTACTCTTCATAGCGCATATTTGTTGATCTCTCTTTGTTATTGGTTTAAACAATATTTTATTCCAACAATGTAATGGAATGGGATCGGTGAACAGGCAAAGCCTATATGAAAACTAAAAATGTATTCTCATATACGGCCGTTGTGCTTCATGCGCATAAAAAGGGAAATGAAAACCGGATATAAAATATGTACATTATATATTTATTATTCAACAGAGCATTGAGTTGAGAAATTTAACAATGTGATTGAGGAAATGTATGTTAATAAATGTCACTGTCCATATCCAAGTTATCATATTCAAGTTCACAGTCTCGAATCAGGGGTTGACATAACAGTTTCTTTCCTCTGCATTTGGAGTTGATGGCATTCCGAATAACCTGGTCATTGAGGAGATCTTCGACTCGTCTGTCAAACAAAATGGATGCCTGCTTGATGATCGAGTTCACTTCGAATTTGCATAACGGCTTCTTCATAACGTGCACACCCTTGTAGGTAAACTGGCCTCCCAGAAGACTTGATCCTGCCATCTCATTGTTTGAAAATACAATGTCCATCACTGACAGAATAAACCTCTGCGGAGTCTGGAGTCTTGTTGCCTTTTCATACTTCTTCCGATCTGCCAACACGGGGTTGCGAGCAGATCCAATGTTCACTCTCTGTTATATACTTCATATTTTTGCATGTAATCGGCTGGAGTCGGTCATGTGTACTTTCTTTAGCCCTAGGGGCATACGATCAGTAATAAAATTTATGTGAACTTACCTTGATTCCCTGTATGTTGTTCCATAGTGAATGAAGTATCGGTTGTGGTGAGAAACAAATAAGCTGGATGTGAAAGACGATGTGTATAGTACTAAAGATGAGATCATATATGTCCAACCTTCCAGAAATGCACTTAAATATATTTTTCATGGAACAAAACTGCATGGTTTATTTAGAGCCCGGAGTGATCAATTAAAACTGTCCCGGAAATGTGCAACTGTGAATAAACAAAAAGTATAAAATCAAAGACACTTGTTGCCTTTTATTTAATAATGTCTTTGAAATGAACAATCCCTTCAGCGATACTTCCCGTGAACGTCCATTTATTTGAATTATGGTAGTAATAACATGAATAAAGCAAATGCCCGTGGATGCCGCCTCCGGAAGTAACTCTTGCGTCCTTCGTGGCTCGAAAGTCAAGCTGTGTGTAGACCAATAGAACAGACAAAAAAGCTGATCACTTTACTATTATTATGGCTAGACAATAAATTGACAGCTTGGCAATATTGTTTACTAATCAAGCAGGATTCTTACCTATATGCTCACCGGAAATTAGTTTCTTCCACGTATAGTCCTGCTGGATAGGGATATGGGACTTGTACAATCATATGTTTATTGGTTAGAATCTTACAACAAAATATAAACATAACGAAGAAATATGTGGATATGCGAATAATATCCGGAGAAAAGGCGGTCATTCCTCTAGTTTCAATATGTCCATGGAGCAAACAAACCTGCAATGTAGAATAAAAGTGCGTTAAGTTGACCATAATAAATAAAACACCGATAATCAAATATTTGGATCTGTTTCGATAAAGTCTCAAATAAAAGATTGGTTGTCAAAAAATACATCTGTCTCGGCGCATTGCCGAGAAATTCCCTTCAATCTAAAACATTAAAAATGCTTGAATGAAGATTCAATGGAAATTCACACCTCCACTTTCTCTCAAGTAGCGATGTTCAAATATCAGGGTCACCAAATATTCTCCCGTGACAATTCTTTTTCATGGCACCCATCAAAGTATAGCTCTAGAAACTTTCTGGATAATTTTAATGTATTCGTCTTGTGAATTGAAGGATCGTAAATATAGCGTTTTCCTCTCTGATCTGGTATATCGCCATGAACGTTTCGACAGACACGTGTTCTACACCGGTCTTTATTTTCCCGCCATCCGGGAGCAGTGCTGTGTCGACTTTTCTATGCTGGGGATAAACCGCAGTCGAAATGGAAGGCCACGTGCGTGTACGCGTGTGCTCCTTGACCGTACACAAGCTGGGTTTTTTTTCAGACAGACCCGTAGAATAAATTGCGATATTTCTAAAATATTAAAGCTAAACGCGCGTGTTGATGACACATGATTTTCCCTATGGACTGCAATACAGTACACAGGCCAAATAACATAAGAAACCTTTCCATTTTTTGGTTTATTTAACGTAAAACAGGGTCGATTTGCCGAGAATTTTCGGCGATATACCGACATTAGTTTTTTTTTATCAATTTCCTTGAAAACGCATTCATAAAATAAAATATTTAAATACATTTTTTATCTCGAGTATTATAGGATCATGAAAATATAAATATCATTTCTGTCTCTTCAGCTCTTTTCATGTTATATTTATTGGGAAAAGTGTAACACGATTTGCCAGTGAGGTATTAAAACGTGCTCTGAAGTGGGCGAATTTCAGTGGAATTCCCCGCAAATCGTGTTACACGTTTTCCGGTAAACATTACAAGAAAACCGCTGAAATCATATAATAGTTTCATGGTCCCATAATACTCGCGATGAAAAATATTTATTTAGATTTCTATTGCATCCATACGTTTTCAAGGAAAGTGATCAAAACCTAGTGTCGGCATTATCGCGAAAATTTCCAGGCGAATCAACACCATTTTTCCACGGTAGACTTCTGTATCGCCCTGAATAACAAGGAAATATTTATCAACCTAAATATTTTTGAAACGGGTATTTCTTTAAGTTAAATAATAACTGAACATAATTCAGATCAGTAAGATATCGGCAGAGTTATCTGTTGATTACCTTTTCCGGCCTATTCAAAGAAATTTTTTACACCGTGCATACATGGGGAGGGTGTTATTAAACCATTCAGTTTTATTTGCGTACGTGACACTTCCATTATCACAGCTAGATGGTTGTCATTTTCATAGAAAATGTTTGCACACAAACAGCGACTTCTCGTAATCAAACCTTTAAAACAAACGCGGAAGGCGATTAAAGTGTAATTTATTTACCCTGTGTTAAACCCGTTTTCACATTCGCTGATAGCGCTATATTTTGTTACACATGTGCGCAGTTGAGAGCTAAGGCACGGCCTGTTCACCCAGTGTGTATTTATGCGCAGCTTAACACCTGCGATCGTCTTTTGTCAGCGGACAATGGTTTTCTTCCAAACGACGACGTTTTCTTCCGAACGACAGCGGTACCTTCGGCAGTCTACGGTGATGGTTTTTTTGATCGTTTGCTACACAAAAAAAACGATGGTGCAAACGATGGGTGTAGTAGCTGAGCGTTTTTTTCCATCGTTTAAAACGTCTCAACAGCAAACGCTGGTTGGATACCGTCCCTAACACAGCAAGGAAGCAATCAGAGATTGCTCAATTGTATGCCCCCTCTTCTGCTTTAATCCGACACTGCTCCACCATTGTTCTGTTTTGTATTGGTCTGTGGAGGCCTAATTTGGCTAATTATAAAAATTCTGTTTCAGTCACTTTTTTCGGCATGCCTCGCATAATACATGTACATGTACATATTCCACCCGGGGCTTTCGCCAAATTCAAAAATGTGACCTGGTTATGAGACCTACATTCTTTGGGAGTATATTGTGGTGAAATTATGAAGCGATCGTGAACTTTGAATTCTGCATCCAATTCACTCTTTTTGGGGCAATTTCATACTTCAGGACCTATGTGATCTACTTTGGATCACAAATAAATATATCCCATTCATTTAGGTTTGATGAACAAAACTTCACGCTGCACAACTATGGGGTACTGACCACATATCATGCAAATTCCATAATTGTCCATACAATATTAACCGAGATCCAGCCCGGACAAGTCCCAATTCAAAAAGATTTCAAGAACAAAAGGGCCATAACTCTTGAAATATACGCGAAACGCGGAGAAACTTCACACTGCACAACTACAGGGCACTCACCACATATCCTGCAAATTCCATACTTGTCCATACAATATTAACCGAGATCCAGCCTGGACAAGTCCCAATTCACAAAGACTTGATGAACAAAGGGCCATAACTCTTGAAAATACATGCGAAACGCGAAGAAACTTCACGCTACACAACTACAGGGCACTGACCACATACCCTGCAAATTTCATAGTTGTCCATACAATATTAACCAAGATCCAGCCCGGACAAGTCCCAATTCACGGAGATTTCAGGAACAAAGGGCCATAACTCTTGAAAATATAGGCGGAACGGGGAGAAACTTTACGCTGCACAACTGTGGGGCACTGACCACATGTCATGCAAATTTCATACTTGTTCATACAATATTAACCAAGATCCAGCCCGGACAAGTCCCATTCACAGAGATTTCAGAAAAGGGCCATAACTCTTGAAAATGATACCGGAACTCGGAAAAAACTCTACGCTGCACAACTATGAGCCACTGGCCACATTCCATGCAAGTTTCAATCCTGTCCATCAATTATTAACCGAGATATCGCGCGGACAAGAAATTCGGACGGACAGACGGACGGACGGCACGACGGACGGACGGACGGACGGGCGGGCGGACGTACAGACGGACAAAGCGATCGCTATATGCCCCCCCCTCTAGTTAGAGGGGGGGCATAATCATTTAAATTCTAGTAACTATAATAGTTAGGCACACAATTAACAACTTTGCCATTGTATCCTACATTGCAAGTCTTTTACAACGATAGTGTGTCCAGGTAGTCTATTGAGGAGATGGGTATATATTATATTTAAAACCTGACAAGTAAATTGTTCGTAACATTTTGCCAAGTGGAATACATGTATGAACTGGAGATTTATACACGCAAGGAGCTGGCAACCGACTCCGATGTCTGGCTAACAATTTTGAGTTTATTCAAGTCTAATGTCAGGGATCTGGGTAGCTGGCAATTTTACCATAGATTATATTAGATTACCTTCCTATACAGGTCTTGGTTTAGTACCCGTGGAATAAGGGGCCATGTTAATGAGGGCAAGATCCACTGAAGAAACTTGATTGTTTATCATCCCTGAATACATTTTTACCCTCGCATTCATATTTCACTATTTCCGTAATTTCTCTAATAATTCGATCACAGGAAGTGCAGCAAAATGGCTTACATCTGGCAATACTCTTCAAGCCTGTCATGGCAACAACTAAAACTGTCACATTTTGTCATTATAAGGCTATATTTTTCAATTTTATAGAAGAATAAGGATGTTACTTTTCTCTGTTATTTGAGTTGAGACGTTAACTTCCTGTAATTGAATTATTAGGGGAATTATCGTATCTTATATTTTTGTGCAAATTCTTCCTTATGTACATGTATGCCAATGAGAGGCAATCACTGAACTTCTGTCTCTATCGTGAGATACATGTAAGCAATACCTAAAGGGAGACTACAAATTACAACTACTACATGTATATTAAAGGCTTATTGTGTACATGTTCAATCCTCCAATGATTCAATGACCCTGTCAATAATATTTAATCACTCCCTAATTTCAGCTCGTCTATAGGACAGAAGAAACTGAATACAAAATTTGCTCACTATATATATGTGTTTCTATTGCATTTGATCAATTTTATCTTCATGTAATTTTGATCACCCCAATATTTATGGCTGTGTAATGCTGTACTTCCTTACCCTATTTCTTTTAATTATTCAGACGACAAAACTTAACTTCAGGCTACTGTGAAGAGAAATTCTACAAATTTCACTAGCTATCTTTGCAGTTCTTGGGATAAATAACATATCTATGCCACAGTATTTAGCCTCAGTTGACATAAAGATGGATTTTTTCTGCTTTTAAGTCCAAAATTGCTGTTCGAAAAATTAGAAGAAATAGGGTAGTTGAATTATTAGAGGATTTATCTCGCATTGACGTGACTATCAATTTCAGACTGTCCAATCTAGCATTGACGTGACTGTCAATTTCAGACTGTCCAATCTAGCATTGACGTGACTCAATTTCAGACTGTCCAATCTAGCATTGACGTGACTATCAATTTCAGACTGTCCAATCTAGCATTGACGTGACTATCAATTTCAGACTGTCCAATCTAGCATTGACGTGACTGTCAATTTCAGACTGTCCAATCTAGCATTGACGTGACTGTCAATTTCAGACTGTCCAATCTAGCATTGACGTGACTGTCAATTTCAGACTGTCCAATCTAGCATTGACGTGACTATCAATTTCAGACTGTCCAATCTAGCATTGACGTGACTGTCAATTTCAGACTGTCCAATCTAGCATTGACGTGACTATCAATTTCAGACTGTCCAATCTAGCATTGACGTGACTGTCAATTTCAGACTGTCCAATCTAGCATTGACGTGACTGTCAATTTCAGACTGTCCAATCTAGCATTGACGTGACTATCAATTTCAGACTGTCCAATCTAGCATTGACGTGACTATCAATTTCAGACTGTCAAATCTAGCATTGACCTGACTGTCAATTTCAGACTGTCCAATCTATCATATGTTCAGGACCACAAAGAGAATACCAAAATTCCACTGGAGGAAAAATATGCCTAATATGTAGACATAAAATATGAAGAGAATATTGCGAACAAAAAGTTTGCACATGTACAAAATGTATAAAAGCATAGATCTGTGACATGTGGAAATCATACCATTCTCTCACCAGATTACATATTAGTACACAACATGTGAGCTGCCATTAAAATACATGTCCCAGTATGTTACATGCACTAAATATATGATGAGTGGAGTGATCACATTTATTACATGTAGAACAGAAAGTTAACAAGAGGTAGCATCTTTTACCTCCTCAGTCTTAAAAGACATTATTTGTATAAACAACTGAATAAAAGGCAAGGATTTTTAGTATTGGGAATCAGACTTCGCAGAGGTACTGGTATTACCAAGCCAGTACCAAAGATTTTCCGATGTAGCTTACAGCCAGCAAGTACATGTATGTATTCATGTAAGGGTAGGGGGAAAAGTTCATGTACAGTATAGCACATGAATGCTTGTAAATATAGCACACGAATACATGTACATCTACAGTATAGCACATGAATGCTTGTAAATATAGCACACGAATACATGTACATCTACAGTATAGCACATGAATGCTTGCAAATATAGCACACGAATACATGTACATCTACAGTATAGCCCATGAATACTTGTAAATATAGCACACAAATACATGTACATCTACAGTATAGCCCATGAATACTTGTAAATATAGCACACGAATACATGTACATCTACAGTATAGCACATGAATACTTGTAAATATAGCACACGAATACATGTACATCTACAGTATAGCCCATGAATACTTGTAAATATAGCACACAAATACATGTACATCTACAGTATAGCACATGAATACTTGTAAATATAGCACACGAATACATGTACATCTACAGTATAGCCCATGAATACTTGTAAATATAGCACACGAATACATGTACATCTACAGTATAGCACATGAATACTTGTAAATATAGCACACGAATACATGTACATCTACAGTATAGCCCATGAATACTTGTAAATATAGCACACGAATACATGTACATCTACAGTATAACACATGAATACTTGCAAATGTACAGTATAGCACATGAAAACTTGTAAATGTACAGTATAGCATATAAATACTATTAGATATACAGTATAGCACATCAATACATGTACATTACAGCACATGAATACTTACACAGTGCTTCAGATTTGAAAAATCCAGAAGAGCTAAAAATCGCTCTTCTAATTTTGTCAAGAAGAGCGATCACGCCTCTAAAAAAAAACCCTTCTAAAAACTAGAGCTATTTACGAGAATGGGGATGTAGCTAGTAATTCCCATTTTATGATTCTTCTTGCAAGAAAAGTATTAGTATTATTTTCAAACTTCTTAACATTATGAAATGCGACATCAATATTATATGACAATCATGTATGAAATGTTGATAATAAACGTAAGCGAAACCAGTTATCCCTGATGTGTTTCATTGTTATCCCTTTATTTCTTTCTGTACCGTTCCTCGGATTCTGCGATGTTTGATTTTGTCAATGTTTTGCGCAGTTTGCGCCAAACTTCTGTTACGGTACCATGCCGTTATCGGCCGTATACGATAGAACACCACCAGTGTTCCGCCTTTTAAATGTTTCTAGTCTAACTGTTGGTGGAAGTTTTGTAGCCATTTCGCTTATTCGCGGCCACAATCGATCAAACAAATCCCAAAATCAGACGAGCGCGCCAACAACAATATGTCCGTCGACACATAAACACACAGCTGTATCCACCGCTGTGATTGGTCAGTATTTACACACAGCTGTAGAAATTTAACCAATTATAAGCGAGGACGTTTCGGTCCTTGGTTAAATCCGAACCAAGTTTAACTCCTTTGCCAGAAGAGCTCGCACACTTCCGGATTTTCGTGATCGAAACGTCTTGCGTTTTCATGGAAAGTTATTAGAGGTAAATAAAGATTATTCCATACGATAAATTCAAGAAGCGCGAAAAAGAGCCTCTAAATTTTGATTCAGGCGCGCGATTGAGCGCTTTCGCTCTCGCGCTTCTTAAATCCGAAGCACTGCTTACACATGTACAGTGTAGCACATGAATACTTGTAAATGTACAGTATAGCACATGTATGAATACTTACACATGTACAGTATAGCACATGAAAACTTGTAAATGTACAGTATAGCATATAAATACTATTAAATATACAGTATAGCACATCAATACATGTACATTACAACACATTAATACTTACACATGTACAGTATAGCACATGAATACTTGTAAATGTACAGTATAGCACATGTATGAATACTTATACATGTACAGTATAGCACATGAATACTTGTAAATATAGGACACGAATACATGTACATCTACAGTATAGCACATGAATACTTGTAAATATAGCACACGAGTACATGTACATCTACAGTATAGCCCATGAATACTTGTAAATATAGCACACAAATACATGTACATCTACAGTATAGCACAGGCCTCTTGTTTTGTGAGACAACAGGCGAGTGACAATCACTCGCCTTATTTATTCTCAGGAGTGTGGTTAGCACACCTAAAATCACACTCCTTAAATGAGTCTAGGCGAGTGATGGGTTATCTCCCTTGATAACAGACGAACAGTGACCAATAATGATGTGAAATTTGACAGTGAGTGGTTCTCCTGCAATTTTTCTTTTCAAAAAATTAGGTGGGTGTTTTTTAAATTTATTATTATTAATTTTTTTATTTGGCACACATGTTCTTTCAAACTTAGAGCACCAGTGGAAAGTTGATGTCAACATTGATATGTCAAAGACAACTATTCCCCTAATTTCTGCAATTAAAACTCATTATATCAAAGAATTTAGATCCAACTAACACCCTTTTTAAAGAATGAAAATTTATGGGGAGTTAACCAGTATCCCAACTATATTGACTTATATTTATCAGAAGTCTCCCCTTGTAAATTGCTGATTCCAATAAATTAGAATCAGCCACCAGAGTCCCATTGGAATGATCAATTAACTGAAATGTCTATATAGAAAAACTTCCACTTGTGAATAGAAGCCAAAGAAAAGAAGCTGACAATATTATTTACCAACTGGAAGAAAAAAAATCAGATAGTCCGATTCCGTTTCATAACAGGTCCGACCTTTGCATGCACCGGACTACCGCGCAAGAGGTGACGCGCAACCGGAAGTAAATTTGGCGCGGGAAATGTTGATAGAGAAACCCAACAACAAGGTCCAACAACAATGGCTAAAGATCGGCTTGAAATAAATTTTCAATGGATTATTTCTTGGATTGTCCGTTCCTTCAGATAGATCTAGACTTCTAAAAGGTATTTACGAAAATTGATCGCATTTTATCGTTTTTGCTATATAAAATCCTACTTGCCGCATGCGACAGGTAGATTGTTTTTGCAAGACAAGTTGTCGCCGGAAAAATTCACTTGCCGGCGGCACGTAGGCAGGCGTTATTTCGACCGCTGACCATTTAACCGGACGTAAACACATGCGTTGCTGTCGGAAGGCAGTTTAATGGCACACGTAAGTTGGTAATGAATTTAGCTGCTTTTACTGTTTTTTACCGCTATAGTCGCGCACCTAGTTCCAAGTTCAGGAGCGCGAAGGTGCGGGAGCGCGATCGCGCGCCTTAAAACGAGAGGCCTGATAGCACATGAATACTTGTAAATATAGCACACGAATACATGTACATCCATATACAGTATAGCCCATGAATACTTGTAAATATAGCACACGAATACATGTACATCTACAGTATAACACATGAATACGTACTTGCAAATGTACAGTATAGCACATGAAAACTTGTAAATGTACAGTATAGCATATAAATACTATTAGATATACAGTATAGCACATCAATACATGTACATTACAGCACATGAATACTTACACATGTACAGTGTAGCACATGAATACTTGTAAATGTACAGTATAGCACATGTATGAATACTTACACATGTACAGTATAGCACATGAAAACTTGTAAATGTACAGTATAGCATATAAATACTATTAAATATACAGTATAGCACATCAATGCATGTACATTACAACACATTAATACTTACACATGTACAGTATAGCACATGAATACTTGTAAATGTACAGTATAGCACATGTATGAATACTTATACATGTACAGTATAGCACATGAATACTTGTACAGTATAGCACATGCATACTTATACATGTACAGTATAGCACATGAATACAGCGTTGAGCTCGGTCAATACTTGGATGGGTGACCGGGTGCTGTACTGGCTGGGCTGATCAGTGTCCAGAATAATAGGAACTGTGGACACTCTCGTGTTCTGGCACATGTAGGGACCGTCGTGATATGACTGAAACAATGTTGAAAACGACGTTAAATCCTACTCACTCACTCACTCACCCATGAATACAAGTATTGCTATACTGTACATGTATAAGTTTATACATGTACAGTATAGCGCATGAATAATTGTAAATGAACACTTATAGCTCATGAATACATGTACAGTATAGCACATGAATACATGTACAGTATAGCACATGAATATATGTACAGTATAGCACATGAATACTTATACATGTACAGTATAGCTCATGGATACTTGTACAGTATAGCACATGATACACGTACAGTATAGCACATGATACATGTACAGTATAGCAGACAATTGTAAATGTACAGTATAGCTCATGAATACATACATGTACAGTATAGCACGTGAATACATGTACAGTATAGCACATGAATACATGTACAGTATAGCAGACAATTGTAAATGTACAGTATAGCTCATGAATACATACATGTACAGTATAGCACATGAATACTTGTACATGTATGTGCAGTATAGATTAAGAACATGAATACATGTACATGTACAGTATAGCTAATACTTGTAAACATACAATACATATTGTACAGTATAGAACATTATATTCTTCAAGACAATGCCACATCTGTCAGCACAGGTGGCAATTACATCACAAAAATGGGGGGGGGGGGGGCACAAATCCCAGCAATGACATCTATGTACATGGAAATACCAGAAGTTCTTCATTAATATCGAACTACATTTCATCCTATACATATTGTTTGTTTATTTAATATCAGAATTCAATTCATTCAGAATGTATCTACCCAAGCCCATGTTATACTATGAACAGATCCTCTCTCCCCTACATGGTCATCAGATGCCCAGCTAGCTATGTAAGGCTAGCTATGTAAGCTGCAGGCATGAACTCAGCCACTCTCACCTTATTGTTCTCTCTGAGATGTTAACTTTGAGAATAGTACACTTGTAGGTGAAAAGCAATAATGAGGAAGTGAAGTTTTAATTTAAAAAAAAACTGTATATATCAGGTGTTATAAATACATTCAAGTGTCTCGTACAGGCCAGGGCGAATTGGCTGTACATGTTTTTAACCTTTAGTTCGGATCGCACAACCCTTTTGCATTTTCATCTATCAAGAATCTCTCATTTGTTTATGTACATGTAAACTAAAATTTATCCAGGCCTTTTATACTGATAAACTGACAAGGCTTATTGATAAACTTATTGATGTTCAATGCACATGTATATTTTACAGATATTACATCAATTGTTTTTAGAAAACCAGGATTCTGACTCCATGCCCTAAATTATTGGTTCATTTGTTCAAGTACTTTTGGGGTGATAAGGGGTAAATTCAGAGAGGCCATCACCAAGAAACCTCACAGTTTCTGACTTCTACTTAAATATTTGCAATAAATATATATAATCTTTGCAGAATTTTTATTCAATCTTTGAGGAATATATATTCAATCTTTTACACAATATATTCCATCTTTTTTCTCATTCACTGGATAATTTGAGAAAAACCCGTTAACCTTGTTCACAGTTTAGATGTAAAAATAAATAACAATACGAAATATTTCAACATTTCGCCTTTCAAGTCCATTCAAGGACACATTTTTGGCCAAGATCGTGTAGAGCAATCCAATAATGAACAGTTTTGAACATGCAAATACATGTTGAGTGAAAATAGAGAGAATATTTCTTTGAATGATCACCTTATGAAGTGGGTTATAAAAGATGCAATATTTAGAGACCGAGGTTAACTACATGGCAACAACAGCTGACATATTACACAATATTATTATAACCATAGTAACCTCAGCATTATCTTACATGTACAATGTACTACCCATAATCAAATATGAACCCCAGTGCTAGTACATTACACCGTCAACTGTCAATGTTCCTACTAACCTTTTGGCTTATACATGTGTAACAGATCACAATGTTGACAGTTGACATTCTCATCGTAAATGGTTTACATGTAGGTCATTGGACCACTTTACCAGGGCTTCGTGTTTAGAATTAGTGCGCGAGCTAAAAATAGCTCGCATCAAAATATTTAGGAGAGGGTATTTAAATTTCAGGCGAGTGACTGCAATATAATACAATATAAAATGTGACAGTTTACGTGAGCTAAAAGTCACTCTCGTGACATGAATTTACGCGAGTGTTTGCGTGCAGGTGAGCTATCACTCGCGCTAAACACGAAGCCCTGCTTTACGTCACTTGGAGAGCAGTTTGAGGAGAATTAACTTTTGACATCATTGACGTTCTACAGGACGATTACAAACGAGACCATAAAAAGACATGTAAGTCATAACAATTATTTAGGTGCCAAATATTCTCCTAACAATGAAATTTCATTCAACATCCAGTACTGTCAGATGCATGGTTTATCCAAAATCTGTTGCAATCTACAGAAATCAATGATATGCCTCCGATTGAGTGAATATGATTTAATGTCGCTTTCAACACTATTTCAGTCATATCACTACGTTTGGTTCCTATTCCTTTTCACACCCGGAAACCAGTTAGTGCCCCAGTTAGTCGCGCTGCTTATGACAACTGTGAGGAGCTGAGGACTATTCTTACCATAACCTGGAGTATGGACGATGACACCCGGGAGCATTATACCTCCAAGGTTATTATGAAGTGCTGTGCATCCATGCTGTTGGGCCGTCAATGTGGCTTGTTAGTTCTTCAAATCCAGAAATGTCTGTGTGTGGTGTATTGTTTTATTAGATTCGATAAACATGATTTTGAAGCATAATTGGACTCTCTTGTCCTGCAGGCCTTAAATGACATCATCGTGCTTACATGTACATGGTTACAATGTCATCTAGTGACAGTGGTTCACTGGTACAAAGACACAAATGTATGGATGTGCAGTTTGACTGTTTCTTTGGACACTTACACACCAGCACTGATACTGATTGTTAACATACAGCCAACACTCTAATAATTGAATCCTACCAAGTTCATTAACAAGAAGGGAATCAAAATAGGCCTAACATCGTTAAACTTCAAACAACCAACCAAACAATCGTTAATAAGATGCTGCTCGAGACATTCCTGTGTCATATTTAATCATGCGCATCATACCACTTTTGCAAAAACAATAAAATAAAATTAAAAATTTCTGCGGATCAAACAATCACAGACAAATACACCAATCAACAATGGGTGGCCAACATTACTCGCACTCTGTTCTCTCAAGTAATTATCTCCCCTTGCATGTTTGAAAAAATAGTTAACTCCCCTCATAAAAGGAGAAAATCTACTGGTGACAGCAAAAGCAGAAATGATGCACAATGTTTATCAATGGTCTGAGGAGGAACAACATCTCCAAATCTTTTGTCAGTATTAAATGCCAACAAGACGCTGAAACCATGAACAATATTTTATGAATTTTGTAGACTGGGACCATCTGTCATGTCATCCAGCAGACAGTTTCAAGCTTAAACAAGATTTGAATTATTTTGAGCATTTATCTTATTCAATTCCCTTAAACTGAGAAATAAAGTGTACCAATAGTATGATCAAAGACATATCAGCAAATAACAGAGTCAAAGATTTTATCATAAAATAACTGTGTAAAAGAGTTTTCATTGGTGTTCAGAAAAGATTTGGTATTTCCCGTCCTCTCTTCAATGAAAACAAGAAGACATTCTGAGTCAAGTGCAAACACATGCATATGTGACTATGTCTCAGCTGCATGTAGTTGATAGCCATGAAACCTGGTGACATTTTATCGTTCTATCAATCTCCTGATCTACACAAGCCAAACCAAAAGAATGGCATCCAATTACCTGGAAATCGCTTCGCTTATGTACATGTAAGAGAACATTAAGAATTGTTGACACAGGAGAGACTAGCACAGCTGTAAAGGAAAGATGATAAAGCCTTCATTAATCAGTAGAGTTGGTCTATGTAAGGGACTTGCTGCACCTGCATTGAGCAGTGTTTACTGTAAAACAATTCTGTGCCCTACATTCAGCCCATGGTAAATCAAAGCAATACTTGTACTGCCCCATCTGTATTCAATCAAGTCATAAGTGATGAATGTTTTGGTGTTGCGTTACCTGTCTTGTTTTCACCTTAGTACTTTGAGATGGTGGATTAATATTATAACAAAGAAGCAAATGAACTAGAAGTGTGTATCACTAGATGGCAGCTGGCACTTGTCAAACAGCCTATATTATACACCAGGAGTCCCCACATACATAAGATGAAATGAAATTGCGACATGCGGGGGATCATGGGCATGACTAATTATGTACATTTCATTTGTGCCACAGAGGAGTTTTACGAATAACAATATATATGTAACTCCGAAGAATGATATCATTCTAAATATCATTCTTCGGAGTTACATATATATTGTTATATGTACATTTCATAGGTTGAGTATTCAAATTACAGCACAAACTCATCTCCAGTGTTGTAACATTGATTTTCTTTTGAATCTGTGCAAACATGACACAAACCAAACTTACTGCTCAACTACGTCACATAATGTGTTATAAGCAGAGAAGCAGTGGTCAAGGCATCTAGCTAAGTTTATATGTAAGGATGCAGACTTCTAGTTCATTCGCTTCTGACCGTACTTAATTCCTCAATGTGCTGTCTACATGTCATCATCACCTGGGACAGGTAAAATTTTTGAACTATTTTGACCCCTGCAGCCAACTCTATCAGGCCTGTATATGATACAGATATAAGGAAGTGTTTATTGACAGTTTCAGGTGGCTGTGTTATTCTCTGTGAAGTGTTTCATTGACAGCTTGACACCTCTTATAGCAGAACCAAACATGTAGGCCTACATCTAGCCTAATCAGAGAGGAGGGGAGGGGTAGATGTATGCCTGATTGTGTGTGTGGGCGCTTCATGTAATATCACTGTATATATCAACAGGCCAGAGTAGGAGATATAAACCAGAACTGATTTCCCTGGGCTACAGATGCAACCAATTTCCAACCAAATATTGAACCTTTAACTGATCTACAAGCCAATAACCCAGACAGCTTGGAGGTGCAATAAATCTAGGCAGTATAAATGGTATATGTAACATAGAACCATTTATACATATTCCCAGTTGGCCTGAAGGTTCCACATCAACTTAAATTTACCATAATGATCCAGTTGAAATCTACAATATTACTTCATTTGAAGGCATTATCCTCACAACACTAGCTCTGTACAAATTCCAGATACATATGAGCATGTGCTGAAGCCAAATAATGTGGCCATGGAATTTTCCCCCAAAAAACTGAACTCAGATAAAAGTGAAGTTACCCAGAATCATTCAGAATAATATTGGATATTTACATGTACATGTATCATTGCATCAACATAAACCTGAATTCTGCTTGAAGCATTTCCTCAAAATGCAATGTTGTGTCTAAAAAAAGTCAGTATACATGTAGACCTAAGCTCAATAGGATGGTACCATATGCATTTTATAGATATGAATTACAAAAAATTTTACGCACATGTTGCCGCAACAGTTGATATAAAAACAACAGTAGACATAAACTATTAAAGAAAGTGTGTCTGTGGCGAAATGAAATGTCAAATATCTTGTACATACTATTACAGGCTGTGTCAGGTCAATATAAATTGTATATAATTTCATGTCCATAACTGTACCTGTATGTACTTTTATATTTATAAAGATGTGGTTGGCCTCTCAGTATAAAATTCTGGACTACCATCATTTATTAAATCCAGGTCAGCTTTTATTTCATTTTTCTTTTCAGTTTAATAGGTCAAATTTTATTTCATTTTACTTTTCAGTCAATCTTAATAAATTAATATCCTATCAATGCTCCCCAATCGTATATGTCGCTGTGTGGGATCTTACATATTTCAATTGAATTTGGTGTTTTGAGTGCCCAGGTTATGAATAATTAATGGTCATATGAAATCAAGGCCGCATTTTAACTACTTTACTTGCAGTCAATGAGGGGGATAGGGTTATGGTCCCTGCTTTAACCCAAGGTTTATGCCAAGGACCAGTCAATATATAATTCTACCCCACATTATGGTGCGAACCTGGCAGGAGAGCGGCAACATCAGAAGATTCCCTGGCAGCTTGGTGTCTGATTCGGCAGAGCCAACCAGAAAGCACTTACCCTTATGTTCCCTTCAAAGCACTATGAAGAGCTCTCGGAATTGGTTGACACTCACGTTACTGCAAGCCGGTTAGATCCTGCAAGCAACTTATCCAAATGGGGAAGCAGATAGGATCTAATTTTAATTAGATTACTTTTCAGTTTCATAGGGCAGGTCTATTAACGGAATACCATGTTCTTGTTTACAGATCTTCTTAAAATTCATTATTCATAACATTTTTTTTTTTTCTCAAAATAATTCCATCCTCTACATATAAAGCATGCTCTCTGCAATTTGGTTTGAAGGGTCTGTTCAAAGTGACAGCCAATGAACAGATGACGTGTGAGACTGGTTCACCTGCTTCCAAAAAAGCTCAGTTTTCGTGGAAAATATGCCTGGTGTGGGGTGGGGGGGGGGGGGCGTATCTCCTACATCAAAATTAAAGCAGATACTGACATGTGAATCCACAGCTTGGGGATGAAATATACAAAACAATGTCTGGTTCTTAATTCACTCAAATATGGGAATATTCAGAGAGGTCATGAATGTGATTCTCATCTCCTAAAAATAACAGGACTTGTCTTCATTTTGGCAGACATGCTCTAATACCACGGTAACATCTTTGTGAGATGAACCAAGGTTACATAAATGAACAATGTACATATTCTGTAACATTTCAAAGCCCACAAATCATTCCAATGCCACAATTTCACATCACAAATGTTCATCCTTCCAGAATAAGATTGTGTTTCTCCTACTGTCAGACACACACCGATTGATTTGCACTTAAATAAGTGGCACAGCTTGTACATGCACATGGCTTTCAGTCAACTGACACCACCTAATACCAAACAGGGATGACTGGACTCCTGACATCATAGATATACCGATGCAGTGCATTGAAACCTGTGCACTTTTCTAATATATAATGTAGTCTATCTTCTTTCTTGCTCATTCTCTAAAATATATCCTGGATGCATTTTCCATTGCAATATGGATAAACACACCCTGAATTAATCATATAACAATAGGTGTAGGCCTACAATGTCTTTATATGGAAATCAAAAAGTTGGAAAAAGTGCCAATGATTTTGAACAGGTTTACCACTCGAACATGGAGGTTAAAATGGTCATTTCTGCTTAATAACTTAATTCATCATAATACTCCAAAATCTTCAGGCGACTTACATGTACAATGTACATGCAGCTTTAATAAATAGCTTGAATAACAAATTGTACCTTCCTTGACGACTCAAAATATGCTATATGATGCAAAGCTTGAACTATTCAGCAGCAAAGTTGTAACATATATATATCTACATACTCTTTTCTTGTTAAGATTCATCTTATGTGTGTAATTATGATAGTTTATTTCTTTGCAATTGTCTTGTTGTTAGAGGGCCTCGGGGAAGAACAGTTTTTCAAACTGGCTGAATATTTTTGTAAACCCTCAGAAAATAAAGTTATACATGTATATATAAATATACTGTTACATATTGTAACAGTGATTTTCCAATGAAAGCGTATACATGTAGTCTAATTTTGAAGTTTGATTCTCAAACATCTTGGTTGGTTGGTTGGTTGTTTGAAATTTAACGTCGCACCTAACCTTATTGGTCAAACGGCGACGATGACACAAACAAACACACCCTAACAAAACCCCAACCCCAACAAAAACCCAGCCAAAACTAAAAAAAAAAATTAAAAAATTTGAATTTTGAAAATTAGGCTCTACAGACACTGATCACAATGGATCCTCAGAGAGCCCAATGTGTTTGATTCTTTAACTCTTTTCCCCATGGAGGCTTATTACCATTGCCCCATGGAGACGCCATTTGACGCCTTATGTAATAAATTAATTATTTAACCCCACTCAATAATCTTTTATTTCAGGAAATATTAAACATGCTAAATTATTGGTCACTGTAAGAGTAATACCAAAAATTAACGCAGCAAGGAAGCAATCAGAGATTGCTCAATTGTATGCCCCCCCTTCCGCTTTAATCCGACACTGCTCCACCATTGTTCTGTTTTGTATTGGTCTGTGGAGGCCTAATTTGGCTAAATTATAAAAATTCTGTTTCAGTCACTTTTTTCGGCATGCCTCGCATAATATATGTACATATTCCGCCCGGGGCTTTCGTCAAATGTGACCTGGTTATGAGACCTACATTCCTTGGGAGTATACTGTGGTGAAATTATGAAGCGATCGTGAACTTTGAATTTTGCATCCAATTCACTCTTTTAGGGGCAATTTCATACTTCAGGACCTATGTGATCTACTTTGGCATGTGCTTTGGACAAATAAATATATCCCATTCATTTAGGTTTGATGAACAAAGGGTAACTCTTGAAAATATAACAGAAAGCAGAGAAACTTCACGCTGCACAACTATGGGGTACTGACCACATATCATGCAAATTCCATAATTGTCCATACAATATTAACCGAGATCCAGCCCGGACAAGTCCCAATTCACAAAGATTTCAAGAACAAAAGGGCCATAACTCTTGAAATGTACGCGGAACGCGGAGAAACTTCACACTGCACAACTACAGGGCACTCTCCGCATATCCTGCAAATTCCATACTTGTCCATACAATATTAACGGAGATCCAGCCTGGACAAGTCCCAATTCACAAAGACTTGATGAACAAAGGGCCATAACTCTTGAAAATATATGCGAAACGCGAAGAAACTTCACGCTGCACAACTACAGGGCACTGACCACATACCCTGCAAATTTCATAATTGTCCATACAACATTAACCAAGATCAAGCCCGGACAAGTCCCAATTCACAGAGATTTCAGGAACAAAGGGCCATAACTCTTGAAAATATAGGCGAAACGGGGAGAAACATTACGCTGCACAACTGTGGGGCACTGACCACATGTCATGCAAATTTCATACTTGTTCATACAATATTAACTAAGATCCATCCCGGACAAGTCCCATTCACAGAGATTTCAGAAAAAGGGCCATAACTCTTGAAAATGATACCGGAACTCGGAAAAAACTCTACGCTGCACAACTATGAGCCACTGGCCACATTCCATGCAAGTTTCAATCCTGTCCATCAATTATTAACCGAGATATCGCGCGGACAAGAAATTCGGACGGACAGACGGACGGACAGACGGACGGACAGACGGACGGACAGACAGACGGACGGACAAAGCGATCGCTATATGCCCCCCCTCTAGTTAGAGGGGGGGCATAATAAACCTTTGACCCCAGCCCTCCAATAGACTTGTACCTGACAATTTACCGGTGATCACCGAAAAGGTCTATGGGGCAGCCTAGAAAAGCCTGTATGGTTTAGAGAGGGGCGTCAAATGGCGTCATCATGGGGCAAAGAGTTAATCTACCTCCTGTGCCAGACAAACATGGTACAAATCATGCTGCCCTAAGCCGGAGGGCCTCAAACATCTCAGATCTGTAATGATGAACATTATCCTCCATATGAAAACATATCTGAATTTCTATGCACAAAGAATCAATGTTCTAACTGCTGCTGCAGATGAGCCGCTGCAACTGCATGTACATGTACCCCAGTAACATTTAGTATTTGGTGGGGGAGGCTAATGGATCTGTGGGCAACTGTTATCAGCTCTGGTGCACAAGAGATGTCTTTCTCAATAACATCAAAACAGATATTATCAAATAAAGCCATGTGTATCAAAAAGTAATGCAAGAGAATAGATAGTAGCAGCTAGCCTACATGCCTCAAAGAGAATGGAGAATGGCACCTGATGTTCTACAGTTCCAATTAGTGTAATGGTTAGTGACAAGTCCCCATCCTCAATGGAAGATAATGAAGTTTTGCTCACCAGTAAATGTACGGGTGATGCTCTACCTCTACAGGGGACAACAATTTCAAGCAAAATTGATTCAGTGCAGGCCTTGATATAACACAGCACGGGGTGATAAAAAATTGATCCCCTGATTTTTGGTTAAGGTGATCCATTTTTTGATCTCCTGGTAGATCTATCAGGTAACCAATTGATCACCTGGATCGATCACCTAAAACTAGAGATTACATGTTGTATGAATGTATGATTGGTTTTTCTTAAATGGAATTTTGCAATATGACTTAATTAAGGATAGCTATCCCCTTAGAGACAGTTTTTGCACCCCCGTGACAATTTGTCTTCTGTACCAATAAATATACAAGATAACCATAATAAACTATATATTTTATGAAAGCGTATATCGTAGGGATTCCACCTATATGATTTGTATAATGGTACCGACACTGCTATTGTGTAGCAATTATTCCAATTTAAATTAATTCAAACGAAAACAATAGCGTCCATTTTTTAATTCAAATTTCATGAAAACTGTTGATTTTGTTTCAACTTTGATGGTATACCTTGATAGGAGACAACTTGAACTAGTAAACTTTATCTCATTTTTTAAAAATTTTGCCTGGTTTTGTTTTCACAGCAATTTTACTAAAATAAATTGAAAAAAACGTACTATTTTACGATAATTTGTCTTTAAAGTTGAATAATTAAAAAACAAAGCCAAACATACAATAAGTGAAATAAAGTTTACTAGATCACCTTATAAGTAATAAGCATGCCAAATTTCAAAAGCGTAGCATGGATACTTTTCGAGAAATACTAAACGTTTAAATGTCGGATTTTGTAAAATACGAAGCTGCGCATCTGAAAACCCCTCGGCTCTGGGTACATTCATAATGTATTCAATTTGAACCAAGATGTCAGGAACACCAAGCAGTCAAGTCACAAATATACAGATTATCAAAAATTTTGCAATTAGAAATGGCCCCTAAGGTTTCCGTCCAATCAGAGAAACCGGGATTCATTACATAAGTTTCTTGATGCATCGATGATGTATACCAAATTTTACATCGAGCATTTGAACGGTATCAGAGATAGAGATCATTAATGATTTCGCATAAATTAAAGATGGCCGCTCATCCTTCCCGCCACTCAGAGGAACTGATGTGGTCATTCATTGAAAGTCTCTTGATACATTGATGCTGTATACCAAGTTTCGTATAGAACACTGAAATGGTATCAGAGATATACATCATTAAGATTTTGCATAAATTAAAGATGGCCACCAAGCTTTCCGCCCAATCAGAGAAAAAAGAACTGTAATTTGTCGTAAATATCTTGATACATCGATGATGTATACCAAATTTTACATCGAGCACTTGAACGGTATCAGGGAAGGGGATCATTAATGCTTTTGCATAAATTAAAGATGGCCGCCAATCCTTCCCCCACCCAAAGGAACTGATGTGGTTATTCAGTGCAAGTCTCTTGATACATCGATGCTGTATACCAAGTTTGGTATAGAACACTTAAAGTTTTTGCATAAATTAAAGATGGCCGCCACGGTTTTCGGTCAATCAGGTCTCGATTTAAAGTATCAGGATGCATCGATGATGTTTACCAACTTTCATATAAAACAATTGAATGGTAACAGAGATATGTATCATTATCGATTTCACATAAATTAAAGATGGCCCCCAGGATTTCCAGCTAATCAGAAAAGCCGGTTTGGTAATTCATTGAAAGTTGCTTGATGTATCGATGATGTATATTTTTAGGCCCATTCCACGTTACGTGTGTTACAATTTGCAGACTTTTTTGCCTGCACTGATTGACCCTTAAAAAAACCTGACTGTTAAGGAGTTACAACTATATTAGGAAAAGGATCCTTAGGGCACATACTACTGAAAAATGTTCTCAAAGAATGATCATGATTAATTCTACCGTGATTAGGGAGGGTTAATTATGCGTTACGTGTGTTACATCGGACAAAACGTGATTTATTCATATACGTGATTTAAACTCAAAATCGTCTGATTTGTACACATGATTCAATCTAATGTCATGAATGTGTAGTTATTTTTCAAGAAGAATAAACACTTTTCTATACCAACATGGTGTGGAGCCATAAAAATAACAATTGGAGGAGGTGGAAGTGAAAGTCTTGCGTTACGTGTGTTACAATATTTGTTACGTGTGTTACACTGTCTGAATTTACCAAAGCAAATTTAATCCAGAAGTCAAGTGACTAAATTTTTTTTACACATTGACAGAATAAGGTATAATTTACATGGCAAATCTTTCAAACCTTTCATATGATTTTGAGTTTAAATCACATATATGAGCAAATCTCATTTTGTCTGTTGTAACACACGTAACACACAATTAACCCTCCCCTATTTAAGATTGAATTAATTATGATCATTCTTCGAGAAAAAAATTTGGTAGTATGCGCGCTAAGGAACCTTGTCCTAATATAGTTGTAACTTCTTGAGAGCAATTTTTTTTTAGGGTGCACCATGCAAATTGTAACACACGTAACGTGACATGGGCCTTCTTAGCAGTACACAGTAGGTGTACTAGAAAATGCATCTTACCAGTAGTAGATCTCATGTGGTTGGTGAAAAATGACCATTCCAATATTTTTTATGATTCAGAACCTAATATTTTGAATCTAATAATCATTTCACTGGAAATAAATCTTGTTGAAATAGACTGTCTTTAATCAAGGAGCATGTAACACACGTAACATTCCATGTAACTAAGGCTCGATTTGCGGGCCTGCTGATATCTAAAATTAGGCCAAACGTTGGGTGTAGCAGGTCATCTTCCATATTTTACCTCCCATTTTATATATGTTATGGAAAAACAGCGGGTCATCAGAAATTTTCTAAAGAAGGCCTTGATGTAACACACGTAACGTTACGTGCAATTAACTAATTAATTATCAAATATAAAGACAATGTATCAATTAAATTCTATGTGTATCACAACAGCATAGTTAATATACCTTTGCATATGAAAAAGTATTAACTTCTGTTATTTATGCCCTCTACTGTAAACTTTTATATGAATTTGTGTTACGTGTGTTACGCCACCTGCTAGACAGTAAATTCTAGTTGTTAACACCTTCAAAATTTTATTTCAATGAGAAACGGTCATTATTATTAAGAAGACAATGTGTTATCCAATGATATTTTGGAGTTTCACTTGAAAACCAACATAACTTAGCAAAAATGAGTCCATTAACTCTTTAGGTGTGTTTTGTCGTAAAAAAATGAGGAGAAAAAAATAGTTGACTTCACCTGTAATTATCAGACAGGTGTGTACTAGAAAATGCAAACTACTGTCACAACAAGTAATCTGGATCTATTTGCTACAATAAAATCACAAATTTTGTCCACATTAACATTTTTAAAATTTGGCTTGTTTGGACCACTTCCTGTGGAATGGTATATACCGACTTTCGTATTGAACAGTTGAATGGTTTCTGAGATATGGATCATTATCCATTTTGCATAAAATTAAAGATGGCCGCCAAGGTTTCCACCCAATCAGGTCCCAATTCAATAGGCTTCTGGTCCTTGACTAGGTAAATAGGCATACGAAATTTGGAATTCTTCAGTGGAACCGTTTTCCGGCTATCTCGCTCACGTACGGACAGACGGACGTACAAGACGACGACAATACCCCATGGCCAAAATTGGCCGAGGGGTAAAAATGAAAGGCTAGAAATCGAGCAAAATGTGTCCAGCTAAACATCTGAAGAATTAATCCTAACTTTTTGCTTGAAATATATTGTCAAATACATTTTTTATCTGTCTTATGGGATCTACTCGAATTCCTATTTATTTTTGATAACTATTACACTAAGTTTATTCATCAATGTGCTTTAAAATCCAATTTAAACTTTAAAAACTTGCTAATACTTGTTCAGGTAAGAAATGTTAACACCTTTGCTAATTACTTCACGGCGGGTGTCTGAGTGTCAATTAACAATACAATAGGCACTCAGACAGCTAAACGACTTACAATAGACAGTAGTGTGAAAGGTCAATCTCTTTCCAGCTGGATACCGGACCACCTAAAAGGCAATGTATTTTAATTTTTTCAGTGCCTCAGAAACTAATTTTTTTATCCTAATATTGAAGCACTTCTAGTTAGAATTTTGATTTCATTTTTTCACCAAATGTTAAGACAAAATAGTGAATATTTGAATGAAGAAACAAAACAAAAATGACCAATTTTGAGCCTCTTAACGGGATAGCTATCCTTAACTCTTTCCCTAGTAGAAGTGAGTTTTGACGACTTGTGTGGATCCCCATTTGAGCGGGTTTGACGAGTGTTCGCCTAACCCATGAAGACGGGTTTTGACGTGTCACTGAGGTCTTATGTAATGGATCATTTTTGCAATTTTTTACGTTTACTTTGAGTAAAACCTAATTAAACCTACATATTTTCATAAAGCCAAAATTTCAATAAATCTGAGTATATATATCTGTTATAAGATTGAATTAATTATGATCATTCTTCGAGAAAAAAATTTGGTAGTATGCGCGCTAAGGAACCTTGTCCTAATATAGTTGTAACTTCTTGACAGCAATTTTTTTTTAGGGTGCACCATGCAAATTGTAACACACGTAACATGACATGGGCCTTCTTAGCAGTACACAGTAGGTGTTCTAGAAAATGCATCTTACCACTTGTAGATCTCATGTGGTTGGTGAAAAATGACCATTCCAATATTTTTTATGATTCAGAACCTAATATTTTGAATCTAATAATCATTTCACTGGAAATAAATCTTGTTGAAATAGACTCTCTCTCTTTAATCAAGGAGCATGTAACACACGTAACATTCCATGTAACTAAGGCTCGATTTGCGGGCCTGCTGATATCTAAAATTAGGCCAAACGTTGGGTGTAGCAGGTCATCTTCCATATTTGACCTCCCATTTATATATGTTATGGCAAAACAGCAGGTCATCAGAAATTTTCTAAAGAAGGCCTTGATGTAACACACGTAACGTTACGTGTGTTACGTGCAATTAACTAATTAATTATCAAATATAAAGACAATGTATCAATTAAATTCTATGTGTATCACAACAGTTTAGTTAATGTACCTTTGCATATGAAAAAGTATTAAGCTCCTGTTATTTATGCCCTCTACTGTAAACTTTTATATGAATTTGTGTTACGTGTGTTACGCCACCTGCTAGACAGTAAATTCTAGTTGTTAACACCTTCAAAATTTTATTTCAACGGGAAACGGTCATTATTATTAAGAAGACAATGTGTTATCCAATGATATTTTGGAGTTTCACTTGAAAACCAACATAACTTAGCAAAAATGAGTCCATTAACTCTTTAGGTGTGTTTTGTCATAAAAAAATGAGAAAAAAAATAGTTGACTTCACCTGTAATTATCAGACAGGTGTGTACTAGAAAATGCAAACTACTGTCACAACAAGTAATCTGGATCTATTTGCTACAATAAAATCACAAATTTTGTCCACATTAACATTTTTAAAATTTGGCTTGTTTGGACCACTTCCTGTGGAATGGGCCTTTTCAGAAAAAAAGGCATTGGGGGGCGGATGGGCAGCCTTTGTTTTTTCTATGGGTGGTCGTGTTAAAATGAAATCCAATTCTGCGGGTGGTAGGTTTAATAAAGAAATGGATTCTATGGGCGGTGGGTAAATACAACCAATGGTGTCAATGTCTGGTCGTTTTCATTCATTTATTTATTAAAACACTACCCGAAATTTTGTGTTGTCTGTTCTTTTGTATATGTAATTTCTCGCTGGCAACCCTCGTATCTTCCTGTAAGTTCCTGATCGTCTCATTCAGTCACCTTCGTGAAAAGCGCCCTCTTTGGAAGAATGTGGTCTTGTCAGAGTTGTGTCCCCTGTTCGTTTTTTTGTAAAGTTTCTAGCAATAACTTGATTTACGAATTAAATTTGTTCTCAGAAACTTAAAAATTGTATTAGTAGAAAATAATGTGAAAAGTGGTCGTATATTCGCATGTGGCGATATACACAAATGTGCCCGTTGGGTACCGAGGCGAAGTTTTGCCTCCATTTTCTTCCGACCTTGCCGACGGTCTGTTCGACTGGCATGACTGTTGAGCATCAAATTCAATATGAAATCCGTCAGAATTTTTTTAAATTCAATCAATTTGGCGGCATACGTAGATAATTTTCAAAGCAGTGGTTTCGACGATATGGATCAACTCTGAACGACGAAGAACTTTGTTTTCTCCGCGACGAAGTGTTCCGAAAAAACTAGGACATTATTTACGCCATTTACGTGCACTTCGCCATCCATAAGATGGCTTGCGAATCGTGTGTCTCCATTATCGCGGATCGATATCCGGTGTTTTACCAGATTCTGTTCGGCCTTCATCCGGCGGAGAACAGACTCGAAAACTCTGATAAATTACAGGTTTTCATACATACCCCGGAAACAGATATTGCCTGGGCTTACAAAATATATAGGAATGAATAACTTTCGTATCATCCAAGAGGTGTGGTAGATCTGTAATTTTGAACAAGTAGATCATCACATGACTCGAAAATGGCGGGTTACGTTGGGGTTACGTCGGTAGACTTTAGCTGATTGGCTGACGAAGTCACGTGGTATTGATTTCTGGAAATTCCCTCTAGCAGTTGTCGAAAGTAGTATGAAATGGATACACACGATCCCAGGGTCAGTCTTACCGCGTATAGATGGCCCAGATGGTTACAGCAAATGAGCAACAAATGATGATAATGATGAACCAAATCGCATGCCTTTTCTTGCATTAAATTTAATGACTTTTCAAGGTCCTACAATGATTATTCAAGTACCAAATTCAGGCCAATTTTAGGAAAACGGATGTGTTCAAATTATCTTTTTCTGACGGTAACTTTTGACGCGAGAAACTAAATGGCGGACTTCTTCATCTTTGATCGTTTTTAATGAATTATCCATTGCCTCTTGCATTTCCTATCATTATTTTCTCTCTTTGAAGAGCAATGCATTCTTCCTGCTCTTTAACCATTAAATTAGGTTCGAGTAATTGACCGCAATGATCCGCTGATAATGAAGAGATTAGCTTCATCAGACGCCCGGCCAATTTGAAATCACAAATTCGCGTACATTAGTACATACGCGACAAGAGCATATTCTGTCACTTACACATTCTGATATTTTCTTTATTTTCTCTACAGTACATGCTTGAAACCTTGCAAAATTTTTGTCACGGCCGACAAGACTGTCCAACTATCCCGGTTTCGCCAATGATGTCAAAGGGGAAAATATATAAACGATCTAATGAAGAAACACAGATTACGTCATTTTCAGATTGAGAATCAAACCTAATAATTTCTTGATTGCTCTTCATAGGGAAATATTGTGGAAGGGCTTTTCAAACTGTTTATGTCAATAAAACGAACAGCAAATTAATCAAGCGCCTGACACTATTTAAAGACCCATATCAGGACCAACTCATCTGAGGCCCATATCAGGGTCAACTGATCTGAGACAATACAATCTTCCCAGCTGGAACGAGCTTAACAGATGTATTAAAATACTTTCATAGAATTGGGGAGGTCTGTAGAATGAACGTTTCAACATGCTACGTGTTGGTTGAACATTTTCCCGCCATACAGAGTTGCAATAACATCACGTGATCAATCCTTGGATAGAATGGCACGTGGGCCAAACTTGCGCTTGTTCACGGTTCCCGCTTCAAAATATATTCAGCTAACACAACGTCAATGTATTATGCCTTCGTAAAATTGAGATCATGACTGTCATGAAAATTTAAAAAAAAACGTTTCAAACCTGAAAAAGAATTCCCTTTTACCTCTCTCTGATCGTTGGCTTGAAATATGGCTCGACTGCAGCTGTTCTGTCATTTATTGGCCATACACTCACCTGTTTACCCAGTTTTATTCAAGTATATTTTGGCCTAACATGATCCGCATCAATCCACGTTTTACGTTTTAATTATTAAATCTGAAAATTGGATAGATCTGTTTCAGATGTTTCTATGCTTCATTTGAAAATATAGTAGAACAAATGTAGGCCTATTCCATTTATTAAACGGCCTATAATCTCGGGCTATCTTACGTAAACGTCTCTTCCGACATTCAACTTTTGTGTCAATAATCAGATCAGAAGTACCGTAATATCTGCACTAATACTGTAAAAAAAACTCACCTCAATTACGTTATTTTATTGCAAAAGAAATTTGGTTTATTAGAAACCGTATGTATTTCTATTCCGATTTCCACTTCAGTTGCTGCCTTGTTCACGTCAGCTCTTTTATCCAGTCTTTAAAATCTGGCAAAGTCAGCGATTCATCGTTAAATTTGCACTTTTTCAATCTTTGATATCACAGATCAGATTAGCCTCAAACAAATTGTCACTGGAAAAAACAACAGCTGTCCCACGTGCCGTTCCTGGTGAAGTTACACTCGTCAGATCTGCCAGCCTGGATCACGTGTACATGTATCTCAGGCAACAGCGCTATAAATAGACCTCTGCAATATACTATTGTAGGCTAGAGCATATGTACAGGAGCGACAGTGGAAACAACAGGAGACAACGATCGTCGGTGGAGTTTTTATTCCATTTTGCTGGACTGCCAACCATACTTACCCATTTAAATTCAAGCACTTTCAAGGACGTACAGGAAAAAATTCTAACTTTCAAGGCCTTGAATTTTTATAAAACACTTTTACAAACTTTTATGGACCCGTGCGAACCTAGTTCAACAAGCTGAACCCTGCTGACATTTAATTTTGTGATATTGACAACGCAGGGTTCAGCCGTTGAACCGAAATTTCCTATCGCAAAATTTTCGGCCTCCCGACCTAGGTAACAGCGGGTGGATTTGGGCTCACAAAAATCGATAATACCTACCGCTTTGCACTCGCTTGGATAGAATACATATTTGCCTACTTCCCTGGCCATTTATTTTATCCGTCCAGCTTCTTTAATTTCCATAAACGGCAAAAGAAAAAATAATCATCGCGGCTGATCTTCCAAAAACGAAATCGGCCGCCATTTTATCACGTGACCGTGAATCTCGCGTGATGTTATTCTAAATTCAGGATTACACGAGTCGGAAGAACTGAATCCGCTCAGTCGATCCAGTCGCTTAGGGAGATGAAAAATCCCGTGAATCACCTTTTCCAGTATGTGCCTTCTATTATGCTTGATACCTATAGTTACAATTTTACATTTAAAAGCAGATAATTTGACAGCCTTATGAATGAGCCGTTTCCGACCTTCCCGTCTACAGTCCCGAAATTACAATCGAGGTACGATCAGTCTCGTGTCACCATAGTGATATTTTCAAAATGGTGGCATATTTAGTTTTTGGAAGATCAGCGACGATGATTTTTTTTTCTTTCGCCGTTTATGGAAATTAAAGAAGCTGGACGGAGAAAATAAATGGCCAGGGAAGTAGGCAAATATGTATTCTATCCAAGTGAGTGCAAAGCGGTAGGTATTATCGATTTTTGTGAGCCCAAATCCACCCGCTGTTACCTGGGTCGGGAGGCCGAAAATTTTGCGATAGGAAATTTCGGTTCAACGGCTGAACCCTGCGTTGTCAATATCACAAAATTAAATGTCAGCAGGGTTCAGCTTGTTGAACTAGTGCGAACCATGAAGAAAATTAAAAATATTTTCCCGGGAAGTGATCTCCATAAACAACAACAACGACGACCATGGTAGGAGGCCAACTGTTTTGTTTTTTTTCTATGGGTGGTGGGATGCCTAGATAATTGAATTCTGTGGGTCCTTGTTGTGGCAGTAAATTCATTTCTATGGGTGGTGGGTAGTAAAAAACTCGCCCATCCGCCCCCCCCCATACCTTTTTTTCTGGAATAGCCCTGAAAAGCAATCTCAACCGTTCTCTCACAGAGGCAGTCTTCACATTTGAAGTTGATCGGTTCAATAGTTCTTGTGTTATTTGATGAACAAGAAATGTGTGAATACCCAATTGTAGACAATTCAAGATGGCTGATGGCGAGAGAGGTTCCCGAAACCGCACAGCAATTTTGCATGGATTTTCACAGGAAAGCTAACAGACTTTGCAATGGCATGGAGCATACCATTTTGAAGCCATGAAAAGACGTTCAAATATTGTTCTACTCATGTCCAGCAGTTTCCAAAGGTAATTTCCAGCACATATCAAGGGATAAGTGACAAACAATCATAGTTAACTCTTCAAACTACATGTATCCTCTGAAATAATGGCACCATGCTTTACATTGCCTAACACAAATCAGGTGACCAAAGCGTCCCAGAGCTCTGCTTTAAACGTGTCCCTGCTAAACGCAGAAACACAAAAATACAATGCCCAAGAAATATTTGTGTCAAATACCTGGCATCTCCTGGTGTAATATCACTGCAGAATTTGGAGACAGCTTCTTGACAGGCTTCCTGTAAGGAATTATCCAATGAGAAATCTTCTCCCACATCTGTCTCTTTCATCAAATCACTAAGCTGCAAATAATACAACCAATTATGCATAAATTAGTGCAATATGCAACAGAAGCTTTACAATGAAGTGAACAATTATCAAATCAAGAAAAAGTCCCCTGAAGGTGGCATGGGAGTCTGCCTGATTAAAAGAGCCCATTTGGGGTTGCAATTCATTTAGGAGTGGCAGAATTATACCAACATTGCAGACTACACACAAATTAAACTTTCCGCCAAGATATATTGCATATATATACAATGTTAGCTCAAACGCAATATACGAGGGGTCAGGCGAGGGTTAGTTTTGGAGATAGAGGGTGGGGCTTGGTGCCTGGGTTAGGGACATACTCCCGAGGGTAGTGTAAGCTTCTGGAATATATGAGGACATAGGGTCGGGCGAGGCAGAGTTTAGAAGATAGAGGGTGGGGGCTCGGTGCCAAGCAACACAAAAGAGGTCCTTTCACTGACCGGAGTCTGACAATGGATAATTAATGGAATGAAGCCATTCTACAACTTCTGCCTCAGAACATCCCAAATGGTAATCCTGCTGGGTTTAGGCACAAATATAAAGCCCCTAACAATTGCCTTAACGTGAAATAGTAGCATATATTGATATTTAATTAGGCTAAATATTCACAGAATGCAGCCATTCCGAAACAGCCCCCTCAGAACATCCAATATGATATGTGAGCCAAATATGGGGACAATCTGCCAAGTATTTTTCGAATATAGCACCCCTAATGAATGCCTCAACATAAAATCATAGAATATTTCCCAGTGAATTAGTTAATTCAGCTAAGTATACTTGGAATGCAACCATTCAGCAACATCCCCATCAGAACATCCCATAAGATATGTATGCCACGTATGAGCAGAATCAGTCAAGATGTTATCAATATAGCACCCTTTATATTTAGTTTCACATAAAAATTGTAGTATGTTAACTCCATTAGCTAATTAAGCTAAATAAATATATCTGAATGCAAAACTTTTTGAACACCCCTCCAATCATTATGTATAAATCATACGCCAAGTTTGGGGGCAATGGAACAAGTATTTATAGAGATACCACCCTTGACATTTTCCTTAACTTTATTGGATGCTGATAGGAGATGAAATTAGAGCTGTTCCAGGAAAAAGTTCATGAGGACAGCAGGCACTTTATATATTTATGTATGGGTCATGGGGTAAAAAGAGTTACATAATTACATGGGTGGTTTCCTGATGGATTGTTGGTTACATATCATATGGGTGGTGGGGGTAAAATTATTTTAAATTACCTTGGTGGTGGGAGGGCAAAAAAAAGTGCCTTTTGTCCCATCCCCCTATCCAGGTACTTTTTTTCTGAAACCGCCCATAGCTCTTTCTGTACTTCTTACAGTTTAGCTAAAAAATTATACATGAAATACAAATGAATTTCTTTAATACTCACAGCATTCAGACATTTTGAACCAAGTCGATGTACATTGCGGTCCTTATCATGAGACGGTTGAGCCATCTTCATCAAACAGTGGATTGTTTTCCCTTCTGCTCCCAGCCCATTACAGAGATGTACGATCTCATCCGTACAAGCGGTAACAAGATATGGGCTGATCTGGTAGTCTGCCAGGAGGCTTCGTCTCCATTCATTTATCTCAGCAATGCATTTAGACTCCACAGGCTTATCTGGTACAAGTGCATAAAACAAGTCAAACATAGAAGGTGATGCGGAGACATCAAAATGCTCTTCAAGAAAGAAATCATTATAACACCATCAATTTCGAAATTGCCATTAAAGCAATGCACATAATATATCTTATTCATCCCACTATTATCTACAGCATACTTTCTTGATCTGCAACATTTGTATACCCCAAAATTACTAAGAACTAACAGAAACAATGCCTGTCACCTACTCCCTGATATGCTCTATCCATTGTTAAAAATTTTGGTCAACCAAGGACTATATGATCAGCTCATCCATGGCTTGGGTCTGCATTCATGAACAATTCTTTTCAACCTTTCATCTCTCCAAGTGATAAGTCAAGTCAGGTCAACTTACCCATTTTTATGGCATTTTCTATACACAGGATTATCGATGACCTCAGAGCGAACTCATGTGGCGAGTTCGCAGTTAAGCATTTGTACCTCTGGACGTCATGTGTGCATGCATCATAAAATGTTTTGTCAGCCTTGTAGTCATGTCCAATTAGTTTTTGGCGAATGATGAGTCGTCGACGACACTACAAGTAAGAGAGAATTAGGAATAGTAACATACATATACATGTTTATTCCCACAAAACTAAGTTTCAATTCAGATGAAATTTGTGCCCTCTGGTGTCCGAGAAGTCAGGGGATAAATTTCGCATGACGACAATATAATATATAGCATGGTTTGATGTCAGGAGATTATGTTAAGCTTTTACAGCAACAACTTCTTCCATTCCATTGACGTAGGTACAATGTGACCTAGTGTGCTTGGCGATGTCAATGAATACAGCAACAACATGTTATACATATGGGTTCTGAATACTGAGCCTAGATGATGTCATTATAATATAATTTACTAAAAACACCAGCAAATTTAAAGGATGTAAGCATTTTGTGTTTTTAGGACAGGTAATTGTTCATTGATTTTCCATTCTACTCTAAATTGAATCTTGAGACTTGATTCATTTTTTTTTTTACAAATCAATTAATCTTTTACCATCTATTCAATCAAAATATAGTCAAACATTGAAAAACTACTATCTTTGCATTTCACCTTTAATCATTTCTTAATAAAGAAAAGGAGATTTTACATTTTTTTCCCCCCACATTTTTGGCCTAATAAGTGAACTTGACCTTTTGACAATATGGTTCGTCTTTGTACCATGGATAGGCCTTCAAGTGCCTCCTATATTTCCTATATTTTCCTATATTTTTGAGTCATTCCTATATTTTCCTATATTTTTCTCAAAACCTCCTATATTTCCTATATTTTGACTTTTTCTCATGAAAACTTTCATCAATGCTCTGTAATGAGTCAAACTGACATGAGGAAATACATTTCAGAATTTTTTTTTCGCCTCGCTTCGCTCGGCAAAGATTTCAATCTCTCTATGCTGAATCAAATAACAGAACAGGTCTCCTGAAAAAGACCACCACTATGACCGCATTCAGTAAAAGTATTTGATTAAAGTTATCGTAAGCCCTCAAGTAGTTTCCATCAAATGAAAGACCATTGCGAACAATGTCGGAAAATATTGATTGTAATTTTTTACGATTTTATTACACAGAGTAAACTGCAAATAAAGCATTTCTATGGTGGTCTGTTGCAATCATACCTAGGTCCAGTGACGTCACACTGTTTTAATACATATATTTCAAACTTTGTATGCACTTTCCAATGATTGATTCAAGCTCAAGGTGTGTATACTTTGAGTTTCAACACAGACTCGCTGTTCCAATGTGCATGTTTCACCAAAATCGGGGAAATTAAATGCAAGATTCAAATTGACATGACACATATGAGTTACCATCTCCCAGATTTTGGTGAAACATTCACATCGAAACAGTGAGTCTGTGTTGAAACTCAAAGTATACACACCTTGAGCTTGAATCAAACATTGGAAAGTGCATACAAAGTTTGAAATATATGTATTTAGGCCGTGTGCCATCACTGGACCTAGATATGATTGCAACAGACCACCATAGAATACAATGCTTTATTTGCAGTTTACCCTGTGTAATAGAATCGTAAACAAGAGCCCAAGGGGCTTCAATATTTCAAGTTTGTTTAATATACTTGATTCAAATTGGTAGCTAGCAATCCAGAGAAAGGTCTACAATAAATTTTGTGCTTCTGAGAATGTAACAATTACATATAAAACATGTTATATTGAATGATAAACTAAAACAAGTTTAACTCTTGGTAACCAGTTGACCTTGGAGCAAGAGCAGAGAGCTTACATATCCCACACTGAAATCGACAATAGTCAAACACAAGAAAATAGTAGTTTTCCTGCAAATGGATCTCTTTCAGACGAGAGAATTTTTAATAAAGGAAGAAGAAAGTGACGAAGTAAACCTTTGTTCTTAATAAACAGGTATGAAGTTCATAAAGGACCCCTCTCCCCATTAAATGAGTAAATGTATAGTTTTTATTTCACAACAGTTTAACTAAATGTAGCTGTTTCAAACACGGGAGACAACTCCACAGGACAAATGCCATATACATGTAGGGGACAGAACTCTGAATATTCCAACCTAACACATATAGTCAGCTAAACTTGATTCAGATTTGGGGGACTGTGACTAGACATATCGCATGGACAACATGAATTGCAGGCAAGCACCTAAAAGGTGCGTGGACCCCTCAGCCTGTTTTTATTAGTCAAGTAGGATCAGGGCTGCATGTAGAACCAATGTAGTTACAGAAAACTTATGGGCGCCCAAAACTCAAATGAAACAAAAAACGAAAGTAGTGTTGTTGTTGTTCACTTTGAAAGGATTTCTGAAGAAAATACTCCTAGAAAAAGCTTCTGGGAGCCTCAATATCGATCCGATTGCATAGCTGGGTATTGAATTTCATGTTAATAAACGTCTGTTTTGTGATTGATCGCAGGCTCTTTGCGCCGAAATTCACTAAGAAAAATTGGACCCTCAATAATGAATTACGAAAAGGAACTGGGAGTTTGGGATCGGAACCTGCAAAAAATCCTTGGATACAGCCTTGCGGATACAGTTTGTGTGATTCCTGTACCATATTTTATAGACTTCGTTTTCACGTGAGTAGTGTGCTGGGATTACAGCATGCAAGAAAGAAGTGGTTGGTTGGTTGTTTGAAGTTTAACGTCGCACCTAACCTTATTGGTCACACGGCAACGATGACCCAAACAAACATACCCTAACAAAACCCTAACCCCAACAAAAACCCAACCAAAACTACAAAAAAAAATTTAATTTCGAATTTTGAAAATTAGACTCTACAGACACTGATTACAATGGATCCTCAGAGAGCCCAATCTGTTTGGTACTTTAATCTACCTCCTGTGCCAGACAAACATGGTACAAACCATGCTGCCCTAAGCCGGAGGGCTGCAAGAAAGTGTAGCTTTATCAGTGGCAATTTATGCATTGCACAAGTGTGATAAGAAGTTAATGGCATAGAAACACAATGACCGACACAAACCCACCATTATCATTATGGGGGGGCATAAGATCCAGATATGCAAACTGGTTCAAAATTGCCCAGATTCAGGCTAAAAATGGGCTCTCCTAATCACTTGTTTTAAATAATTTTCAAGGTACAGTAACATGCAAAAGCTTTTGGATAAAACAATGTACCAAAATTGAAGAAAAACAGGGGTTCGATACTGCCGGTTATTTCCTCTTGTACTTCTGAAATAAAATAATGTCACCAACCTGTTAGTTATTACTATAAAGGAATAAATTTTAGCTGATTCCGCATGTGTGTGTGAAAAAACAATGTACACTGCATCTCATACATATCACATGAAGCTGAGAAGCTGTAGATAAGTAAAAGTCCAATAACATTTAGTGCCCCAGGGGTGGGGAAATCCTCCCGAGGGTAGTGCATAGGTTGAACAAGTGTAGCATCATGAAAGCTCCCAGATAAATGGGAATTGATAAATGATAATCTTGAATCTTGAATGGATCAGGCTTTCTTGTATCAGGGAACCTTCAAAAGTTACAATGAAACATGTAACCAAGGGTTCCCGATGGGTATAGATAACAGTGCAAAAGCTAAGCCATCAATAAATAATAAAAAAAAAATAATTAAAAATATTGAAATCATCATAGCCATCTGAAAATCTAATCATTTCATCAGTCAACATTCAGGAAGCTCTCACCAAAGTTTGGTCAGGCCCGACTTGATAGATCTGCAGACATTCAGCGGACAAGAACATGTTGATGGGTATAGATAACAGTGCAAAAGCTGAGCCATCAATAAATAATAAAAAAAATAATTAAAAATCATGAAATCATCATAGCCATCTGAAAATCTAATCATTTCATCAGTCAACATTCAGGAAGCTCTCACCAAAGTTTGGTCAGGCCCGACTTCATAGATCTGCAGATATTCAACGGACAAGAACATGTTGACGGACAGACGGACGGACGTACGTACATGGCAACGACAAAACCCCACAGCCCTATGGGCCGAGGGGTAACAAATGTTAATGGATGAATGGACAGAACGCAACATCGCATTACATGACCTCGTCTTTGACAGGCATATAAAAATGTGACTTAATGATAGCCTGATTTTGGTGTCACAGTGACCTTGACCTCTGACCTTGACCTAAATTTTGGTACACGACACATCGTCTTCCGTCAATGTATCAATGGACACAAAAAAATCATGATTGTTATGAATTTCATGATTTTTGGGGTCACAGTGACCTTGACATTTGGCCTTGACCTACATTTTGGTACGTGACACATCATGTCCCCCCCTAATGTATCTACAGATACACAAAAAAAGTAATTTTCAAAGATTTCTTGATTCTGGAGTCACAGTGACCTTGACTATTGACCTTGACCTAAATTTTGGTACATGACAAACCATCTCTCCGTAATTTCTCAATGGACACAAAAAATCATGATTTTTAACAATTTCACGATTTTGGGATCACAGTGACCTTGACCTATATTTTGGTATGTGACACATTGTGTCCCCCTAATGTATCTGACACAAAGAATAGCCACTTGTGAAAATACCAATTTTCTCACCTCACTCGATGAAATATTTATGGTATTCGTCAAGAAACAGTTGATATCTTCTATATATCACATTGCATTCACGAAAATGACTTCAGGTAACATCAGTATGAAAGGTATCAAGCAGATCAAAGCCCTGGTTTGAGAGAATGGGGTAAAATATGTAACTTTTCTGGTTCTGCTGATATACGACAAACTTCCATTCATGAAACTGACCCTTTGACCTTGACCTAATTTTTTGGTATGCGACACTTCATTTCCCCCTATTGAATCCACTCACCATAAATTAGTAATTTTTAATGATTTATTGATTTTTAGGTCACACTGACCTTTGACCTTGATTCTGGTGTCACAGTGATCTTGTCTATTGACCTGGATCTAAATTTTGGTACATGACAATACGGCTACCCGTGGTTTCTCAATGAACTAAAAAATCATGATTTTTAACAATTTCATGATTTTGGGGTCACAGTGACCTTGATCTTTGACCTTGACCTACATTTTGATATGTGACACATTGTGTCTCCCTAATGTATCTACTGACACAATGAAATGTTATTTTTAATAATTTCCTGATTTTTGGGGCAGTGACCTTTGACCTTGGCCTATATTTTAGTATGCGACACTTCATTTCCCTCTACTGAATCCACTCACAAAAAATTAGAAATTTTTAATGATTTCCTGATTTTTCGGTCACACTGACCTTTGACCTCTGACCTTGACCTACATTTGGTATGCAACACATCATTCCCCCCTAAATTAGAACTGTAGATAGAAAACTGTCAATGATCAATGATTTCCTGATTTTAGGCAAAGGTGACCTTTGACCTCTGACCTCGACCTCAATTTTGGTACGCGACACATCGTCTTCACCTAGCGTATCCACTCACAAAATAATGCAACTATGGATAGAAACCGTTCAGATATAGGCTGGACACGAACACATGAGTGTTTTCCTGTTTTTTTAGGCCAGTGACCTTTGACCTTGACCTTCATTGTGGTACGCGACACATCATCTTCCCATAGGGTATCCACTCACCAAAAATTAGAACTGCAGATAGAAAACTGTCCCAGATATAGACCGGACACGAGGGACGGAAACCGCCATTACATAATCTGCCTTTTGGCGGGCGTATAAAAATTACAATAAATATTTTCCCACACTGTTTGCAATGGTCTTTCATTTGATGGAAACGTTACTTGAGGGTTTACGATCACTTTAAACACCAGAAAACTACCAAGTTTGGAACATACAATGTAGTACAGACCTGACTTACACTCCTTTAATTTCCTATATTTTATTCAGAAAATTCCTATATTTTTGCAAATTTCCTCCTATATTTTCTCCTATATTTTCACTGTGAGCCACTTGAACGCCTGGATATATCCATAATTTGGTACCAATCCATAACTTGGAACTGAGGATATCACAGTTTATGAGGCAGCACCTGAAAGGTGCAACAACCCCTCAGTTTTAGTCAGTGTATATTGGTACACATTGAATGGAAAAATGCATATGTAAAAGCCTGAAAGATTTGGTTGAATGCTGAAGAGAGAGAGAGAATTAAGGTTTAACATCGCGTTCAGCAATATTTCAACTATATAGCGATGATCAAAAGTTCTCAAGCCAATACACACATTAAAACATACACACATTAAAATTTATGCAACAAACCGATTTCTCTCAAATAACCCAAGACACAGTCCTCCCTCACCCGACTAAAAAGATCTCCCAAAGTAGTCGCTCGATAAGAAGAATATCTTACAATCTTTAAATCTATAGTCGATCAGAATATGTTTCACTGGCTCTTTTTTTAGCCCACCATCACCAGATGGTGGGCTGTTCAAATCGCTTTTTGTCCGTGGTCCGTCGTCCGTCCGTCCGTCGTCCGTCCGTAAACAATTTCTTGTTATCGCGATTTCTCAGGAACTACTGCATGGATCTTTCTCAAATTTGGTACACAGGTTCCCCTTGGGGTCTAGTTGTGCAAGAAACCTTTTTTGGTCCGATTCGAAAATCCAATATGGCCACCAGGCAGCCATCTTGGATTTCCCCATGAAACCTTGTTATCGCGATTTCTCAGGAACTACTGCATGGATCTTTCTCAAATTTGGTACACAGGTTCCCCTTGGGGTCTAGTTGTGCAAGATACCTTTTTGGTCCGATTCGAAAATCCAATATGGCCACCAGGCAGCCATCTTGGATTTCCCCATGAAACCTTGTTATCGCGATTTCTCAGGAACTACTACATGGATCTTTCTCAAATTTGGTACACAGGTTCCCCTTGGGGTCTAGTTGAGCAAGATACCTTTTCTGGTCCGATTCGAAAATCCAATATGGCCACCAGGCAGCCATCTTGGATTTCCCCCATGAAACCTTGTTATCGCGATTTCTCAGGAACTTCTGCATGGATCTTTCTCAAATTTGGTACACAGGTTCCCCTTGGGTCTAGTTGTGCAAGATACCTTTTTTGGTCCGATTCGAAAATCCAATATGGCCACCAGGCAGCCATCTTGGATTTCCCTATGAAACCTTGTTATCGCAATTTCTCAGGAACTACTGCATGGATCTTTCTCAAATTTGGTACACAGGTTCCCCTTGGGGTCTAGTTGTGCAAGATACCTTTTCTGGTCCGATTCGAAAATCCAATATGGCCACCAGGCAGCCATCTTGGATTTCCCCATGAAACTTTGTTATCGTCATTTCTCAGGAAGTACTGTATGGATCTTTCTCAAATTTGATACACAGGTTCCCCTTGTGGTCTAGTTTTGCAAGATACCTTTTTCGGTCCGAATCGAAAATCCAATATGGCCACAAGGCAGCCATCTTGAATTTCTCCATGAAACCTTGTTATCGCGATTTCTCAGGAACTACTGCATGGATCTTTCTAAAATTTGGTACACAGGTTCCCCTTGGGTCTAGTTGTGCAAGATACCTTTTTCGGTCCGATTCGAAAAACCAATATGGCCACCAGGCAGCCATATTGGATTTTCCCATGAAACCTTCTCGCGATTTCTACTGCATGGATCTTTCTCAAATTTGGTACACAGGTTCCCCTTGGGATCTAGTTGTGCAAGATACCTTTCCTGGTACGATTTGAAAATCCAGTATAGCCACCAGGCAGCCATCTTGGATTTCCCCTTGAAACTTTATCGCCATTTCTCAGGAACTACTGCATGGATCTTTCTCAATTTTGGTACACAGATTCCCCTTAGGGTCTCGATATGCAAGATGCCTTTTTCGGTCCGAATCGAAAATCCAATATGGTCACCAGGCGGCCATCTTAGACTTCCCCATGAAATTTTTTTATCATGATTTCTCATGTTCTCTCAAGTACTGCCTGGATCTTTCTCAAATTTGATACACAGGTTCAATTGTGCAAGATACCTTTTCTGGTCCGATTCGACAATTCCATCTTGGATTTTCCCATGCAAAGTTGTTATCGTGATTTCTCAGGAAGTACTGCATGGATCTTTCTCAAATTTGGTCCACAGGTTCCCCTTATGGTCTAGTTGTGCAAGATGCCTTTTTCGGTCCGAATCAAAAATCCAATATGGCCACAAGGCGGCCATCTTGAATTTGCCCTTGAAACATTGTTACCGTGAATTCTCAGGAAATATTTAGTGGATCTTTCTGAAATTTGGTACACAGGTCCCACATGGGGCCTAGTAGTGCAAAATACCTTTTTTGGTCCGATTCGAAAATCCAAGTTACGCTTCAAATTAATTCGGTATTCTCGAGTTGTGACGTTGCATCACAAGAGTCGGCGGATCAAACGGTGGGGCATATTCTATATGACTATAGAGAATATCCATACCTTCACCTTCCATATCAAGGAATTCAAATAATTCGGAATTAAAATGTATTTCTTCAAATTTTAAATCAGCTTTCTTTAGTCCATGCAGTAGCAAGTGAACTGCTCCACCCTTTCGTCTGCCGGCGGGTCGGCTACATGAAGGGACGTCACTCTTGTGACTCAACGTCACAACTCGACAACTGTAGACTACTGCATGTTTCGATCCAAGGGAGATAATCAGGATTCAGGCACTTTCGAAGTTTCAACATTACTGCGCAGATCGGATCTCTTCAGTATTAAGTAGTGTACCATCTTACTATTTTCAGGCATGGTATCTTAAAAGAGATATCTCAAAATAGCCGTATAAACAGAACAGAATTAGCACTCGTTCTTAATTATAAAATCTTAAGTATGTTTCATAGCTCATGCCAAAGTGTCAAAGAGATTGGTCTTCGCTTCCAGTACCCAATGATGACACGTGCAAAAAAATAAATAAAAAAAATACTACGAAACAAAGGCGAAGAATCCTCCGTACATGTACATTCACTTTCAGACTAACTTTGCTCATTTCTCTTGTATTATAACAACCGACATAAGTACAGTTTCTAGAAATCTTGAAAGTCCTGAAACTTAGATTATATCTTGGTGTTTTTCAGTGACCTTTTCCGATCCTTTTCGCTCAGATTCGAAATTCTGTAAACAAAATTGCAAATCAATCGTTTGTACTTAGTAACAATGGACAAAAAAATCCTCTAGTCATTAGCTTACAATTATCGGACAATGGTGGGCGCCAAGATCCTTCAGGATCTCTCGTTTCAGTAAATGTTCGTGAGTTATCATGTATCATACATCGCCTGATCATGGCTTGATCGAAACGTTTCTGGCTGTTCAGATGAGTATAGCCTACAGTTTTTTTGAACTCATGAAGTTTGTTATTATTCACAGCATCCCATGAAGATTGAAACAGCCCTCTCACAAGAAGCTTTAGCATGGGCTTGTAAAAGATTAAAATATGATAAATTCAGTGTGGGATGTTGGATGCATTGGAGGACTATAATAAATAATTTGACCTATTGTGTGCGAAAAATATGGCGGAAGAACAAAAATATTCTGAACAAAAACGAGAGATCCTGAAGGATCTTGGCGCCCACCATTGTCCGATAATTGTAAGCTAATGACTAGAGGATCTTTTTGTCCATTGTTACTAAGAACAGACGATTGATTTATAATTTTGTTTACAGAATTTCGAATCTGAGTGAAAAAGATCGAAAAAGGCCACTGAAAAACACCAAGATATAATCTAAGTTTCAGGAGTTTCAGGATTTCTAGAAACTTACTGATGTCGGTTGTTATAATACAAGAGAAAATGAGCAAAGTTAGTCTGAAAGTGAATGTACATGTACGGAGGATCCTTCGCCTTTGTTTTGTAGTATTTTTTTTATTTAATTTTTTGCACGTGTCATCATTGGGTACTGGAAGCGAAGGCCAATCTCTTTGACACTTTGGCATGAGCTATGAAACATACTTAAGATTTTATAATTAGGAACGAATGCTAATTCTGTTCTGTTTATTGGGCTATTTTGAGATATCTCTTTTAAAGGTGAACTGCAAAGCTTTTAATTTTATCTAAATTGTTGCTTATATACATCTTGTCTTATGTGACGTAACTTTTATACGTTTTTGGGCAAACATAGTTTGCAAAATTGTACTAATAACAATATTTAAGTTATCCTGTTATAAATCCGTCTTGAAAACTTGCATCGCTTGTCTTTCTTGGTTTGTAGAACGTTATGACGTTATAGTGGTCCCCTTCATTCAAGTTTTATTCAAATGTGACGTCATGCTACGTCGGATGAATGAACGAGGACCACTATAACGTCATGACATTCCAAAAACAACGGGAGGCAAGCGATGACGTTTTTAAAAGTTCTGGCTCTCGGTATAAGTTTTGACTTCTCATATACCCAAAATAAAACAATAACCTACAGAACTATTACCACACATAATTGTAACAACTATAGAAGTTCTTGTTTTATGACATTTTAACAGAACATTGAAAAGCTTTTCAGTTCACCTTTAAGATACCATGCTCGAAAATAGTAAGATGGTACAATGCTTATTACTGAAGGGATCCGGTCTGCGCAGTAATGTTAAAACTTCAAAAGTGCCTGGATCCTGATTATCTCCCTTGGATCGAAACATGCAGTAGTCTACAGTTGTCGAGTTGTGACGTTGAGTCACAAGAGTGACATCCCTTCATGTAGACGAAAGGGTGGAGCAGTTCACTTGCTACTGCATGGACTAAAGAAAGCTGATTTAAAATTTGAAGAAATACATTTTAATTCCGAATTATTTGAACTCCTTGATATGGAAGGTGAAGGTACGGATATTCTCTATAGTCAATATATAGAATATTCCCCACCGTTTGATCTGCCGACTCTTGCGATGCAACGTCACATCTCGAGAATACCAAATTAATTTGAAGCGTAACTTGGATTTTCGAATCGGACCAAAAAAGGTATCTTGCACTACTAGGCCCCATGTGGGACCTGTGTACCAAATTTCAGAAAGTTCCATGAAATATTTCCCAAGAATTCACGGTAACAATGTTTCGAGGGGAAATTCAAGATGGCCGCCTTGTGGCCATATTGGATTTTCAATTCGGACCGAAAAAGGTACCTTGCACAACTAGACCACAAGGGGAACCTGTGTACCAAATTTGAGAAAGATCCATGCAGTTGTTCCTGAGAAATCGCGATAACAAGGTTTTATGGGAAATCCAAGATGGCTGCCTGGTGGCCATATTGGATTTCGGAATCAGACCAAAAAAGGTTTCTTGCACAACTAGACCCCAAGGAGAACCTGTGTACCAAATTTGACAAAGATCCATGAAGTAGTTCCTTAGAAATCGCGATAACAAGGTTTCATGGAGGAATCCAAGATGGCTGCCTGGTGGCCATATTGGATTTTGGAATCGGACCAAAAAAGGTTTCTTGCACAACTAGACCCCAAGGGGAACCTGCGTAACAAATTTGAGAAAGATCCATGCAGTAGTTCCTGAGAAATCGCGATAACAAGGTTTCATGGGGAAATCCAAAATGGCTGCCTGGTGGACATATTGGATTTCGGAATCAGACCAAAAAAGGTTTCTTGCACAACTAGACTCCAAGGGGAACCTGTGTACCAAATTTGAGAAAGATCCATGTAGTAGTTCCTGAGAAATCGCGATAACAAGGTTTCATGGGGAAATCCAAGATGGCTGCCTGGTGGCCATATTGGATTTTCGAATCGGACCGAAGAAGGTTTCTTACACAATGAGATCCCAAGGGGAACCTGTGTACCAAATTTGAGAAAGATCCATGCAGTAGTTCCTGAGAAATCACGATAACAAGGTTTCATGGGGAAATCCAAGATGGCTGCCTGGTGGCCATTTTGGATTTTCGAATCGGACCAAAAAAAGTTTCTTGCACAACTAGACCCCAAGGGGAACCTGTGTACCAAATTTGAGAAAGATCCATGCAGTAGTTCCTGAGAAATCGCGATAACAAGAATTGTTTACGGACGGACGACGGACAAAAAGCGATTTGAACAGCCCACCATCCGGTGATGGTGGGCTAACAAAAAGGCTTCAAGACATTCTTGCTTTGAACCCTAATAATAATCTGAACAATAATAAAAGTCTTCTGATTTTCATTGGAATCCTAGTAATATAGAGTTTTTGATAGCCAAAACTGCATCCCTGTGTACCTGTTGATTGTATGTCTCTTCTCATCTGTGATCAAGCAGATTCCCAGGATGAGGATATGTGACCTGCTCTAATTATGTTATAATTTAGAGTAGATCATTTTATTTTCTTTAATATTCCTGTACATGTATGTTAGGATAATTCATTTTCTATTGTGGGTACTGTATATGTGGCTAGGGATTTTCCATCCTGAGTATGATTCTATACGGGTTCATGTTTCTTGTGAGTTTCCTATATAACAATTTATCTTAAGGGTTATCTAATGAATGGGAGAACTTTTACATATATGTGGAGATGTGCCCGCTAGGGTCAGCATGACCACAGTTAGCCACCCTGTAATCGGTCAATGGAAGGCAGTTGCTGGGGTTTCAGACTTGCATTGTATAATTACTCTGGCCTCTGGTATTTAGGATCAGATGCGCCCAGTCTTTCAGAGAGGTAACAGGACAATTGCCAAGCTGGCAAGATGTGTTCGTGTATACTCTTACTGAGTACATGATCATATCAGAAGTCCATCAAATATGGACTTCTGATGATATGTAATTTAAACTTCACTGTGATGCTTTGGTTCGCGAGATTACTGTAGAAGCTGTGTTGGCAGATTGTGATTAGTGAAGAATGCAAGCTGAATTATGTAAGTAGATTTGTTTCTCGTCAATTCCCTATTATTGCTAATATATTTTAAGGAATTGATATATGTTCTGTATGGGTAATTTGAGGAGTTCAGTTACATTTGGGGAACGTCACTGGACAATGCCAGTGTATACCTGTATATTTGACCATGGAGTCATGAAGCATTTTTGGCTCAGTGATATGTTATGCTGATACGTCAAGCTATTTGATTAAATTGTTTTGCTTTTATACATGTATGATGATATATGTATTTTGTATGGTTCAGTTTCACATTGAGAAATCTTGTCTAGAGAATTATTGCCTCTGCTAACTCACTTAAGATAGAAATATGGTACTGAGAAGATTGTGACATATATCCCAACAGACTAGTTCATATACATGTAAAAGTGACCAATCTTGATGACTTGATAAAACATGTTTACATCTTCGAGCTATATCGCCACTGGAGTCAAATTCTTTAACATGTATAAGCAATTCAAATGTTTAACTACAGTAGATTTTAGTGAATATTCCTTTATGTTCTTTCATATAGTTAGATAGAGACATTTATTATGTTGTTAATTTTATAGGTTAACCGATAGACTGGTTGGTCACCGTTTGGATGCATTTGGATGCATTTGGAAACGTTTGGATGCATTTGGATGCATTTAGAAACGTTTAGATGCGTTTAGATAGTTTTATATTCGTTTAGTTGTGTTTAACTGCACTTAGCTAAGGTTTGAATAATCTTTAGCTGGATAACACAGCATCTGCTAAACCACTGTTTCTATGAATAAATTTGGTTGTTATTTCCCTACATGAACTCGGAGTATTCTGGTTTGTTTATTGGCTAATTCAGGTAGCCTACATTTTGGTGTCAGAAGTAGGATTGAATACTATCAGAGTGATAAGTGTAGGGATATTTAACGGTATTAACGGTGACCAACCATGTCTACGCCCAGTCGCCACAGACCACCTCTGGGATTTGACGAGAATGCTGGCGGGAGTCCTGCAGCGAAAGACTCAGACTTGTGGATGCTCGCTGAACGCCAGGTTAGAGGTGATCGCCAACCGTCATCAAGGAGACGCAGTGCATGGATGATGGTTGTGGTGACTAACAATCAGAGACTGTTCGTGGTCTTGGAATTTGGAATACATTCCAAGAAACAGATTCGGACTGTAGTTGGACTGTGTGCTGTATAGCCATGAAAAATCAAATCCAGAAACTATGAATTGGGGATTTGGATAATGCACTGTGCATGAATGGTTACAAGTTCTTAGTTTTATGCCTTTTCTTTCAATTGGTTAACTTGTAAGATGTTTATTATCCCTTTTGATATTTGATTTTGTTTGTATGGCATTGAGGTGCTATAGTAGTGCTAAAGTTACAAATGCCTTCATATTGTGATGGATAATGAGATAAGTAGGATGTTACTTTTGTTTTGTTTTTCTTGCATTTCTTTTCACTGAATGCAAATATTGGTTTAAAGATAGCCTTTGTTGTCAGGATTTGTCTCCCTTTCAGTTTGTAACTAGGCAAAGTGTATGGCATATGAGAGCATGATGAAGAAGTTATGTGCTCTACTCGGGATGACAGGAACAATTGCATAAGTTGAGTGACGGTCAATGTTGAGTGCCTATCTATCTCTTTAAGTCAGATACAGGCCACCTACTCTATTTGCATCTCACCAGGATGATAGAGGTGGTACGTGTAGTCGCCTGGGCCTGGTATTTAGGGGTTTGACTGTAAAGGGATGAGTAGGAATAAGTCTTGCAGTGCGCATCAGGTTTTACTACTGCTCAGAGATATCCCATCAATGGGAACTGGGGATTATGTGTTGTTGCGTTGGATTGAAGATAGGGCTCTTCATTTGTTTATCAGACCATTTCGCTAACCTTGACGACGGGCGTGTGCCTGCTAACTGGGTTCATGCACATAGATGCATGGACATTAAAGGGGCATTTTAACGAGTTGTTCATTTTAGTTTTGCCGAGTATGGTTATCTTTTACAGGAAGTCATATGTTATGAAAATAAGACGAGAACATCAGTTAGATTGTCTGTAAGGAACCATCAAGTCATTGAAAAGATGCAGTGTTGTTCGTGTACACTGATTTGTAGTAGTTTGTCTTTTGACTTTGGTAGAGTTTTTTTGTATGTTATTGTCCTCATAGTCATGGGACTTGGAGGAATAAATTTGAATCAGAATCATTATGACTGTGTTGCATTGTTCAGAGCAGAGATGAGACAACATGGTTTACCCCTTTTTACCGAAGTAATTTTTCTGTTAGATTCAAGGAACCAAGAATGATAATCCGTGTCATTAGGTTTAGGTGTTATTAGCATTTGTTTTTATGGAAGTTGCCGAGGACGTCAACTTAAAAGTGGGGGTGATTGTAACATGGGTAGGTCGACAAGTTACATATTGTGAACAGGGATAGGTAGGAATGGTCAGTACAAGGACATGTTTCTATGTATACTGTCAGATAATGCTAGTGTGCACTTGTGGTCAGTATGTTATCTGGTATCTTTCTCAAGCAAGTAAACAGGTTGCTTACTCAATACACCCAGACTGGGTTATAGAGGGCAACTATAGGATTAATGAAGAGATTAATTGGCCTGAGAGTAGGAATATTTTGGAGAACTATTTTACTGCCATAACATCTAGGTTTGATGTTGATGGTTGTCGGGTTTTAGGCAGATATATGTAGTGGATGACTCATATATTGGTTTACTCACACATCGCGTTCACAAGTTACCTCAGTGTGTTCCTTTAATCAAGGACCTGGGGATGGAAATTATTTGCTGTCGCGTAATGTGAGTGATAGGGTTTCCAGAATTTGGTTTGAATGACCAGTACCAGGGGGTTGAGACTGACATGTGCATTCGGTTGGGGCATTGACCATGCTGCCAGCATCTGATGGTTGCCTTCGCTGGCCTTGGAGATTTTGTTGACTATGGTGTTTTTTCGTTTCTAGGCTGTAGGAATGGGTTGCTTATCTGGAGATAATGGATATCCCAATGGACAATGTTGATCTTTGCAATCCACTGATTTAATATGCAGGGGTTTTTCTGGAACTCAGTTTTTCTGGTGTTCAGCTCTTTCCAAGACCTGCTGTCTGATTATTTCGTGCAGGGGTGGGAATAGGAATATGGTGTTTAGTTTTTCTGAGGGCAGAGTAAACAAAAGTGGAGGCGAGTGTGACCTGCTCTAATTATGTTATAATTTAGAGTAGATCATTTTATTTTCTTTAATATTCCTGTACATGTATGTTAGGATAATTCATTTTCTATTGTGGGTACTGTATATGTAGCTAGGGGTTTTCCATCCTGAGTATGATTCTATACGGGTTCATGTTTCTTGTGAGTTTCCTATATAACAATTTATCGTAAGGGTTATCTAATGAATGGGAGAACTTTTACATATATGTGGAGATGTGCCCGCTAGGGTCAACATGACCGCAGTTAGCCACGCTGTAATCAGTCAATGGAAGGGAGCTGCTGGGGTTTCAGTCTTGCATTATATAATTTGAAGGCAGCCTGTTATTTAATTACTGGATTAGATCTTTTCCGCTAATACCAGACTGGCCTATTTGTGTACTAAAAGCTTTAAATTATCTCAAAGTGACCTTGGCAACTCCAGAATATTGTTGTGTATTTCTGGGTTGGAAGGCTGTGATAAAATGGGAGATTAATTTACTGGTGAGATGATAATGTTCAGAGGATAAGACATGTGGTCCTATTATTCAATTTCTAGTCCCTTATGACCTGTATTTGGTGATTGTCTCTAAGGTTCGCTGAAGTTATCTGTGATAAGGAAACTTCATGCCTGGAGAATAAGCCTGTGGTTTGGCTTTGGAACAGACTTGGGATTAGGCCACTTGTTTGAAACTTCCTGAGCAATCTTGAGTTTCAGATAAACACTGAGACTATGTTCCGAATTCTAATCTCTGATTATAACCTTCCTACATACCCCAATAATAAACTGGAATATTATAGTTGCCATGGATAAACTTTAGAGATAGGAAACCCTGGCCTCTGGTATTTAGGATCAGATGCGCCCAGTCGTTCAGGGAGGGAACAGCTAGGACAATTGCCAAGCTGGCAAGATGTGTTCGTGTATACTCGTACTGAGTACATGATCATATCAGAAGTCCATCAAATATGGACTTCTGATGATATGTAATTTAAACTTCACTGTGATGCTTTGGTTCGCGAGATTACTGTAGAAGCTGTGTTGGCAGATTGTGATTAGTGAAGAATGCAAGCTGAATTATGTAAGTAGATTTGTTTCTCGTCAATTCCCTATTATTGCTAATATATTTTAAGGAATTGATATATGTTCTGTATGGGTAATTTGAGGAGTTCAGTTACATTTGGGGAACGTCACTGGACAATGCCAGTGTATACCTGTATATTTGACCATGGAGTCATGAAGCATTTTTGGCTCAGTGATATGTTATGCTGATACGTCAAGCTATTTGATTAAATTGTTTTGCTTTTATACATGTATGATGATATATGTATTTTGTATGGTTCAGTTTCACATTGAGAAATCTTGTCTAGAGAATTATTGCCTCTGCTAACTCACTTAAGATAGAAATATGGTACTGAGAAGATTGTGACATATATCCCAACAGACTAGTTCATATACATGTAAAAGTGACCAATCTTGATGACTTGATAAAACATGTTTACATCTTCGAGCTATATCGCCACTGGAGTCAAATTCTTTAACATGTATAAGCAATTCAAATGTTTAACTACAGTAGATTTTAGTGAATATTCCTTTATGTTCTTTCATATAGTTAGATAGAGACATTTATTATGTTGTTAATTTTATAGGTTAACCGATAGACTGGTTGGTCACCGTTTGGATGCATTTGGATGCATTTGGAAACGTTTGGATGCATTTGGATGCATTTAGAAACGTTTAGATGCGTTTAGATAGTTTTATATTCGTTTAGTTGTGTTTAACTGCACTTAGCTAAGGTTTGAATAATCTTTAGCTGGATAACACAGCATCTGCTAAACCACTGTTTCTATGAATAAATTTGGTTGTTATTTCCCTACATGAACTCGGAGTATTCTGGTTTGTTTATTGGCTAATTCAGGTAGCCTACACCCAGTTTCTATACGTATAGGCGCGACCCCGCAACGAAATTTAGCTAACGCACTTCTGTGACTTTTTAGTATCAACTCGCTGACATAGTACTCAGCATCGATATCTGTCTTAAACATTCTATACAGGCGGAGTTTTCCATTTTCTCTATTAAAAATATTACTCCATTGTTCAACAAACTGCTGATTCATATTTTCTTCTATAACCGATAAAACATATGGTTAAGCCGATATTACCAAAGTGTGGACAATCTAATTCCCTCAACTGTTTACAAATTCGAAAACTCCAGTTCTTACATCCACCATCGGCTGAATTAAATGCCCATCTAAAAACCCTCTTATTAAGCCTCTCTTCACCCATTTCTGTACATTTATTCCACTGTCTCATCACACTTTTCCATTGGATAATATATAGCGGAACCAATCCCATTTCACCATTATTATACCCGCATTTGGTGCATATTTTCCTAGGCCAAGAAAAAAACGTTCAACTCGGTGTTGGATGGCATTAATACAGGATATATTGGCTGTTCCCCAAATGGGAGCTCCATAGGTAATTACTGGTACGACCATGGAATTATACAACATTGTAAAGACGGCATATAGTACACCACCTAAAGTTTTATATTTCACTATAACCAGACCCAGAGCCCGACCGGCGGACTGGGCCACATATTTAGCCATAACATTGTAGTCTAGGTGTTAAGTCAATAAAAGGTCAAGATACACATACTGGTCCACTATCTCCAGTTGGTTGATACCACAGATGAACACATTTTCCGCTTTACTAATAGATGGTGGGCTAAAATGCATAACTTTTGATTTTCCATGATTGATACACATTTTGTTATTATGGCACCATAACGACAGGTATTCGAGCAAACAGTTCAGATCCTCAGCACTACCCGCATTCAAAACCAAATCGTCAGCGTACAGGAGAATACACACCCTCTCCCCAGCAATATTAATACCTTTACCACTACTTTTCAAATATAAGACTAGATCATCTAGGTACAAATTAAAAAGAACGGGAGACAAAACACATCCCTGCCTGAGACCACACTTCACTTCGAACCAACCTGACTTAAGGCCATTAATCTGACACAAGATGACACATTTTGATAAATTGAACGTATTGCATCCAAAATTCTCCCCTGTATTTCAACAGATTCCAAACGGTTCCATAACATAACTCTATTTACACTATCATAAGCTTTGCTAAAATCAATAAATGCACAATATGAACTTTGTCTCTTTTTTCGGGTTTCAATTATTTGAGTCAAAGATAAAATGTGGTCTACTGTGCCACGTTTGGACCTAAACTCATTTTGTTCATCACATAAACGATTATTATCTTCCGCCCACATTGTCAATCTAGCATTTAGCACAGCACAAAACAATTTATAAATAGCCGGGGCCAACATAATACCTCTATAACATAATGGATCCCTTGGATTCAAGGAACTGGATTTAGGAAGCAAGTGACATGAGACTCACCATTTGTTAAGGATAGCACGTAACCGTGATTGGATAAGTGTTTAGGTCAGGCAGTTTGTTGGTTTAACTGTATATAAGCATGAAAATACTGTTTATAGCCAGACTTGAAATCTGTCTCCCTTCAATCACATGCGTGGTTCATTGTATAACTGGAAACTATTTTGCATTTGACATTGGATTGTTAGTCGACTGTATTCCACTGTCTGTCAATGAATAAACACCGATTTGTGTCAAACAGCTTTTCGGGCCATCTCACAGAATATTCAAAGGCAACCGAATTCTGGCGATTGAATTCTGGAATTGTTCTCGATAAGGTTGAATAGGCGTGGACCCTTCAGGTGAGACTACGCCACAAGCCGCGTAGTTGAGTGATTACCTAAAATTCGCAAAAGGCTAAGGACACTTCGGTCGAAATCTGTAAATCATTGAAAAGTACAATTCTGTGATGGCGAAGATACCTGTTGATTGTTACCTG
>JAVTVY010013034.1:0-55817 GCA_036873755.1 Hanleya hanleyi
AAGTGTCAACTCTGTTTCGGTGGAATCGACGACCGGATATGCCCGAGAACACCACAGGCGGAAAACGCTACGCGAAAAGACAAAACATAGTTCAGACAATGTTTTCGTTGTCCCGACTATATCAATCGTCTTTCAATTAGTAAACTCATTGTTTATAACATTAAATCTTGCTCTGTATATAAGTGACAAACTATACTGAAGAAAATATCGAATATTCATATTTGTCCTCCTCGCACAGGTGTAAAACAAACAGATCTCTGCAATCCGTTTTTGTAGTTATCTCCCCTAGACCATTGGATTTGCCGTCCTGTCCAGCACTGTTTCCGGAATCGTCTGTGTTGACTAGCTGAGTACATTCTCAAAGAGAGCCGTGTCTACCCGCGGGAGACCAAAGCGACTCTCATGTGAACTGGTGACATTTTTGAAACTCCAATCTCAAAGCGAGGCAGCATGACATCATTCTCAAAGCGAGCCGTGTCTCCCGCGAACTACTTCCTGTATTAGATAACTCGCTTTCACGGCCAAGTATACATACCGACAATAATTTGTTCGCGATTGATATGCTCCGAAACGGAAAGAGTCATTTCCCAATTATATAGCCCACGTTATGTTTAGCAATTCGCTTCTAACTCGGCGGAGTCAGCAGGTCAGTGACAAGCCAGATACTCATACGCCGCCTACTCACCCCCCAAATTTTGGGGGGATGGCTCCCATTTACGCGTGAGACTCTTTCTCGCAGTAGGGAGTCTCGCGAGACGAGAATGATGTAAACTGGTGACATTTTTGAATCTCCAATCTCAAAGCGAGGCAGCATGACATCATTCTCAAAGCGAGCCGTGTCTCCCGCGAACTACTTCCTGTATTAGATAACTCGCTTTCACGGCCAAGTATACATACCGACAATAATTTGTTCGCGATTGATATGCTCCGAAACGGAAAGAGTCATTCCCAATTATATAGCCCACGTTATGTTTAGCAATTCGCTTCTAACTCGGCGGAGTCAGCAGGTCAGTGACAAGCCAGATAATCATACGCCGCCTACTCACCCCCCAAATTTTGGGGGGATGGCTCCCATTTACGCGTGAGACTCTTTCTCGCAGTAGGGAGTCTCGCGAGACGAGAATGTAGCTGAGTAGTATCTGGGCTGGATATGCTCTAACCATGAAGGTAGAAAAGATTTCTAACATGCTCTAACCCAGGTCTGGGATACAGAAGATATTTTTTAAATAAATGGCATATCAACAGGATGACCACGGTCTCATTTGGTCTCTTAGTGAAAACTGTTTACGTATCGGTAGGCCTGTACCGGGTACTCAGCCACATAGTCAGGCCAGTAGCAAAGGATGGGGGATCTGGGTTTGCGCGAAACCCCCGTTTTGAACCAAAAAAAATCTGTTCCCCCAGAAGGAAACGAACCCCCTATGGGTTTGCCCCGTAATTTTTCTCATGCAGCGAATCCCCTGATGTTCCATATGCACGGGGATTCCGGTGTGAAAGAAACGGTGGTCCCTCAGATATGAGTGTCCGCTTGCTATGCTTCAACCCAACCCGGACACTGACATCCGAAAAGTGTCACTTGGATATCAGAGTCCGCCCTAGGTAAAGGAATAGGAGACCGGACACTGGTCTCTGGGGACCACCGTTTCTGTCACACCGGTTCTGGCCAAGGCACCGGAAGTGTGAGCTCCAATTTCCCACTGATTTATATTGGGAATAAAAATCCAGCTGACAGTAATTCACCTAACTGTTGTAACCACTGGACTTACAATGTCCTGATTATGAATAGTGATATTGATGTCATCAATTTTAATAGCTATAGAAGGCTCATTGTAAGTCCGGAAGCTAGAGGGAGCAGTTGTTTCAGTGATTACTACAGCAGTTAGGTGACTTTACCATCAGCTGGATAACCCCATTACGCAAGCAGGAGATGGAAAAAATCACTTCCATGGTGTCCCCTTATCACAACTGGATGTGGTGGAAAGCTTATTCCAGGTTATCATTTTCGTCTGCAGCCTATCCCAATGAGTGGATGATACCGGTACTACAGTTCGTACTGCAGTATGCCGTTTCGACTGTACAGCCTTGCCTATTTTGCCCCACAACTGTGTTGTCGGTCTGATTGAATTGAACATGCATTGATTGCAACATAGTTTATACTTTGTTTTCTTTAATTCCTAATCTGCTGGAGAAACTTTGCAGCATTGTATCAGAAAGGCATCTTTCAACATGGCAATAATTAAATAGACAGCAGCCCCTAATCGAAACGGCAAACTGAAATAAGAATGGTAATAATAACACCGATAACCGTCAACTGGTAGACAGCATCGTGCATCGAACCCCGGAGAAGTACGACACGACCATGAAGGTGAATTTGTACCAGGTGGAGACTGGTTCACATTTCTCCTTCATTACGGACATGAACATGTTTGCACAGTCGTACTGTTGTACCACATGCCATCGCGTGTTCACTTCGGGTCATTTACACCGTCACGAGAAGACCCGCCACAAACGGAAGTTCCCAGAGGGTGTCTTCCACAACACATCCGCCAGCTTTGAGTAGCTGGCGGATGAAGGCATTGACGTTTCTATGAAACAGTGGTATTTCCCGTACCGAGACTGTTACGATTTTTAAGCCCTATTGGAACCTATGGAGACGGTGTCGGCAAAAACTCAATGGACCCAGCGCCCCATTTCCTTGACTGTGAGTAGTCACACGAACCTACCCGGATATAAGATCGCCACTGTCTGTTTCGTCTCTACTGGTGACCCTCACGAACTGGTTATCCGGATTATAGGGTATTTGGAAACAATCAATCAAGCCAGTGCAGAACATCTGACCTCTACGACATAGCTTGAAGTTCTAGCGGCACTTGATAGTTACTCTTGATGCGCGTATTCCGACATCGGCCGGATGACACTGAAGACGAAGCCGAGGACAATGCTACACCATGACCCAACTTGAACAAGCCAAATCCCAAACTAAAACTATGTTTCCTGGAATATTTAAACCAATTACCCATCCTCGGGTTCATTTATGAGCGGTAAGATCTGAACTGAACTCAAAGAATTCCTGCATCCGTACTATCCAAAGCCGGCAAGACAAAACACGTTATCAAGAAGATGAACAACCACGTTGCACTCTCCACGACCTTCCTCCGCTTTCTGCACACCTGAAATTGCCTGGCGCTCAAATACAGTTATGACCAGTGTGTGAAATCCTACGACTGCGCCCAGCAAAGGCATCTTAATTTTATCAAGCCAATTTCTACGTTCCCACTTCGAACTTCCCTTGAACTTCCCTTCATATATCCCCATTCAATGTTCAAATAACTTATAAATAGACACGAGACGTCACTGACCTCGAAAACATTTGAAATTCGAAATGGGTCGAAAAAGAGCGTTATTGGCTGACCTATATAGTGGGCTAATACAAATACCATATTAGGAGGAAGGACACCACTAATTGAGGATGATGTCACTCTACTCACAATCGCCGTGTACGTTCTGATTGGTTCGTCTGTCGTTCGTGGGTGAAATTTACACCTCGGTTTTTGAACACTGAAGGGGGTCAGATAAATCAAGGCAGTTTCGAAGTAGGAACGTAGAAATTGGCTGGATAAATATAGATGAGCAAAGGCTGTTTTCCATATACCTACATTACGAACCTGGGCCGCCTGGAAGAGATGCATCTTCACCACTTTCACCAGATGCTTTCTACTACGACCTCAGAAAGGATGCGGACTCTCCGGGATGTCCCGTCTATTACAACAATCTGGATGTAGTCCCTTTCCTGGACGCTGTCTAAAAGTCCCTTTCTACCGAGGCATGGAAGTTGATTTGTTTAAGAACTGTGTCAATATTCCCGGTCTGAACATGCGGTATCTGTTCCAGGATTGACCTACCTTCTTATCGCTCATCGAACAGAAAGACGCCAACATGTTTGGCTGCTTGAAAGGAAACATCGTGTGAGTACCCAGCATTATATTTCCTCTGTACCATCAGAGAGATCTGACCCACATCCGGGATGGTGAGAAACTGTTAACAAAATATAATCAGATTCGACGCCAAAACCCTCTACCTAGCGTTTTTGCTCAACCAATGCCGGCGGGCCATTATACCTGGTGGCTTCCCGAGAGACGGGAGTTCAAGGCCCAACGTTCTACAAAACATCTGGCAGAATAATGGCTCGATTGGGAAGCTCAGCGAGGAGATGTCACCATCCGTCACTAAGCCAGTGACCCTGAAAAACGAATTGGAGATCGGCGCCTCCACGAGGACGGATTCGCAATCATAAACCAACAGCCCCCACGTTCCAGTTCCATGATGCTACTGGCATGATCATGAGTGCTCGCTTATATGAGGGCGCTACAATGAGCGCCGTGGATCGAGCGCTGCCGCCTTACGTCAGGAGGTAATACAAATACAAAGGTATATACAAATATATGGCAGTTTGAGTTCCATCAGATGCAACGCCGTCAGCCTAAATTGTACACCTTTCTACATACCCATAACCGACTGTTGGATTATCATCATCACCATGACCGACATCCCATGCACTGTTCAGAAGGAAGACCTGTACGGGTTCGTCGAATGTGATCTCCACGTCCAGAGCACCTGAAAGTGAAGTTCGCCGAACGTTCAAGAATACCGAGGCGGTGCGAGACGACATTGGGTTCACCATGCGAGCGGACAACCCCGGCGTATCATGATCGGGAGTATGCACGGCGATAAGATACTGCTGGGCACCCCCCTTACAGCACTGGTGCTTGGCGCACGGTCTCGAAGTCACCACAAGTGATGGAGTTTACACCCGATGTTTGTTTCAAGGATTTTGCGGAGGCCGTGACCACCCCCCGTCGCCAAGAAGATGCCGACCCCAGTGAACTGGAGGGATAAGCAAGAGGTAGGAAAAACTGACGACATCTGGTGACTAAAAAGCAACCATATTACTCTACAGGAAAGCTTTCCTTGAGCCGTCATCGGCGAAACGATGATGTTACTCGGGGAAAGTGGCGTTGGTAAAGTGGTGACCAACCACGACGCCACGTCGACATTCAGTTTTGCACCACCAAATAATCCCGCAAGCAGTTTAACTCACCTCTGTACCGTCACATGGAGATGATTGGCGATACCACGTACGAAGTCACTTCAAGCAAAACGACCATCACGTACCCTCTGCAGGTACATGGTGTAGCAGCTGGCCAAACTCCGTATGCTGGAATTTCTATACGATTCCTGTGTGTATTTTTCGACCCCTTGGACTGGCTCCTCATAACCCGGGCTGGGATTCCTTGATCAGACCGGAACTGTGTGCCCGGCACGAACCTGAATGGGGTCGATGGTTACCGCCGATAGCCCATTACGCCTTTGACAAGAGGACCTCGGGGATCTTCAAGCTGGGGCGGATCAGCGATGCCATGATCCCACTCTCATGAAAAACTTATTATTGCGACAATGGGGGCCATACCAACAGCAAGTTCTTTTGTAAAGGTGTGAGCCGTCGGATACTTTGAGTATCAAATCTTAGGACAAAATATACCGTCTTCAGCCTTTGAGACTTCGGACTAAATCAATGCAGACCTCCGAAATCGACAGCGTAGTGACGTGCGCCCTAAAGTGGTGGGCGTGTGCATGTCGCCAGCGCAGTGCAGTCAGTTTGAAATGAACAAGTCTGTCAGTAACATTGCGTCACCCAATGAAAATGCTTCAAGTTTGAATTGATTATACTTGACCAGATTTGGTGTCAGCGTAGGCGTACATGGATGTCTAGACTAAAACAACACTGCATGGTGCACAGTGTCAGAGCCTGAAGAAGGTATCTTCCAGATATTCCGTCCCAGGATTTGATCCTCAGGGTAGCCGCCGTGATAATAACATGGACTCCAGAGACAGGCCAGTCCCGGTGGGACCAACAAGGGCTTCCGGATCCTCCAGAACCAGGTACAAACCTACGCTCAGAAGCGTGACGCCTTCACCTTCTTCTACCCGAAGAGAAAAGTTCTGCCATATGGAATCACCACAACGTATGTGGTTATCAAATATCACTTTTGGTAAATGTAACCGAAGTTACATCACAAAGGTCATATGTAAATTTCAAAGGCCGACGGTCGATTTAGTGTATGAATATGTAAAACCGGGTGTAGCCCATCTCTATTTCGCCTTTGGCTCAAAAAAACCCTTGACGTTGTGACGAGGTACGTGTGTTCAAAAGCAAGCCGAGTTTATACTGAGAGTACGATCACGGACGATATCTTTGATGTCGTTGGGATAATGGCACGTGGGTGTCCCCTGTCAAAACAATTACGGATACTTACAACTGATTTCAAAGGGAACGAAATGTAAGACGCGATGCCTGGTTTCTATTTTGCTCAAATATGGGTATATTCGGAGAGATTGCGCAGTCACCAATGTGATTCGGAACTCCTAAAAATTACGACTACTACTATAGTTATGGCAAATCTGGGATACAATACAACTACTAGAATTCTGCCAGACGAATCATAACTAAAGATGATGGCCATGCTCTTATCTTCTACGTACGATTACCGCCCTGGCGCCATCATTGCTATTCCCTAGTCTACTTGGGAAAATATCCGATGGCTCCTATTTGCGGAGGCCGTTTTCCACAAGCAATAAAGTCATTCGAATCTGTATCATCTCACCTTGTTCGGGTCCTTCTTTGCAACAAACAGTTTTATTGTGCACAGGGATTCGGAACTCTGAACGAATCGACAGAAACTGGTGGGTGTTATAGACAAAAACACCCATGCCTATAATACGCTATAATCTTTTTAGATGGGCGTATTGCAACGACCAGCGTTTTGTTTTCTTACCGGCATGGTTTCTGCATCCGTGTAATACGAAATGGTGAGATTAGGAAACTTTATTTAACGTCGGTATTGTACACAAACAGGAACACATTAGCTCTGAATAAGCTTTTGACCGACAGAACAAGTGTATAATGACATTAGGACAATAAACACGATAAAATATAGAAATACCCGTTACCCGTTTTCTTTATATATTTTCATTTTATGGTATTTATTTATTTTTTCATAGTTAATCTAAGTTGCATCTTGGCCATAATTATTAGATTCATGTAATTGGAATTTACCACACACATGCTTAAAAGAGATTCCTAAATTTTCATCCTGGGACTACAGAAGGATATAGGATATAAGAATCCGGTACAGCAGGGATTTGCCACAGCAGTCGATGCGTCTTGCGAGGTGCACGGGTGTATTACGCGCATTGACAATATTTGCCAGTTAATTCATCGCAGAGATGACATACAGGGTGACATTTTTGCTAGCAGTACGGCAACAACGGGGCTCTTGTGCGTTGAAGGTAAATATAAACCAAAATGGTGGCAAATGTGATTTTCTGTCCATGCAAAACATCAACATCATCTTTGAAGACTTCATTTGAATCAACGCCCGCTCGTTAATGGTTTATCACTTGTAATAGATTGAGTGTGCAACTGCAAGTGTGTATATCCCGTTTCAACGTCCATAGGCCCGGTTCAGTTGGCATATTTCGTGAGCAGAAGGTGTCGCTGTCAAAAAACGGAAAAGAAGTGGGTGAACTGATGAAAAGGTTGAATTATATTATTCTCCATAGACATTACAAATACAACAGCATTTTGCACACTTGATAGTAAAAACACCTAAACTGTTCAAATACAATTGCCCAGCCTTTGTGCTCATGGTAGTACCTGTGGTGCATGATGGAGACAGTCCCAGACAGGGTTGCAAGGTCTTGCAGGCTAAAGCATACACACAAGTTCACATGCAAATATTCTTCCAAAGCCAAAGAACCGGGAAACATTGAAGGAATCAATGCTCTGGGCTTGTAAATGCAGGTCACCTGTAGAATCCAGATCCCAATTTTTATGCAAATACTCGAAGCCCCAAACAAAAGTTTCTGCCACTCAAGATTGTCAGAGGCAGCCTGCCACTCATTTACATTTCAAAGACATGTTTCCTGAATAGACTGGGCTTGATACAATGACTTTGGTTTAAATGTCTATCTGACCTGTGTAATGAATATTCTACATCAAAATACTTTTGGAGAATTCAAAAACAAATTTTCAATATATTTTCCATTATACTGTAAATGTTAAATAATTTGATTAGTTAATATATATAAAAATGTGTTGCTTTCTTATATCTCTTTGACATGGGCGAAGCACTTTCTGCAAGCTTGTATCTTTGTTATATTTTGAGTGCCTAACATGGATGCCAGCACAAAGGTCTTAACAGGCCTGCAAGTCTTGCAGGCTCCTATGCATTTCCTTAGCCACAACTGTTCCTATCAATAATACCCTCGGATGATATACAATGACTTTGGTTTAAATGTCTATCTGACCTGTGTAATGAATATTCTACATCAAAATACTTTTGGAGAATTCAAAAACAAATTTTCAATATATTTTCCATTATACTGTAAATGTTAAATAATTTGATTAGTTAATATATATAAAAATGTGTTGCTTTCTTATATCTCTTTGACATGGGCGAAGCATTTCTCAAGCTTGTATCTTTGTTATATTTTGAGTGCCTAAATGGATGCCAGCACAAAGGTCTTAACAGGCCTGCAAGTGCCTCCTATATTTCCTTAGCCACAACTGTTCCTATCAATAATACCCTCGGATGATATCATCCGAAGTACCGAAGGTATTATTGATAGGAACAGTTGTGGCTAACATTTCCTATATTTTTGAGTCATTCCTATATTTTAGTCAAAACCTCCTATATTTAATCCTATATTTGGACTTTTTCTCTTGAAAACTTTCACCAATGCTCTGAAATGAGTCAAATTGGCATGAGGAAATACACTTCAGAAAAAGAAAATTTGTGTCACTTCGCTCCACAAATCAAGCAGCAGAATGCATCTCCTCGATCACCACCACTATGACCACATTCAGAAGAAATAATTTGATTAAACACCAGAAAACTACCAAGTTTGGTACATACAATGTAGTGACCTGTCTTTCACTCCTTTATTTCCTATATTTTCCTAAGAAAATTCCTATAGTTCTCCTACATTTTGGCAAATTTCCTACTATATTTTCTCCTATATTTTCAATGTGAGCCATTTGCAGGCCTGAAAATGGTAAAATAAGCAAATGAAATGTGAAATAAAATTTAATTTTAATTCTGATTAAGACAGTCAGAACGAGCTACTATAGCTCCTTAGAGCTGTAAAGGTCAGATACACTTATATACCCTTGTAGCTGCATCAGCATGATCAGTGCATGGAAGGAGCTATATCCAGGAAGTAATCCCACATTTGTTGCGTAATTTAGCGTGTTGGTATCTGTGCCCAAATACTGTCAAACAAAATTGAATGTCGGCTAAAATCTAAACCAAAACCACTCAAAATCACTCTAATGTTCTTATTATGTCTCCCCCAACTATGTTGGGGGGAGACATCTAGTGTTTGTGCTGTCTGTCTGTCTGTCTGTCTGTCTGGTTGGATGTCTGGATGGATGTCTGTCCGTCCCCTTGCCTTGTCTGCAAGATATCTTGAGAACTACTGGATGGAATTTCACCAAACTTGGATGGAAGCTTCATTGGGATAGCCCCCTCATTTGATTAGGTTTTGGTGTATGTGCGTGCATTCATCCGTGTCCGGTGTCCGTCCGTCCGTCCATCTACTTGTACATGTATATACAGGCCTTGTCTGCAAGATATCTTGAGAACTACTGGACGGAATTTCACCCCACTTGGATGGAAGCTTTAGTGGGATAGCCCCCTCATTTGATTAGATTTTGGTGTGTGTGCGTGCATTCATCCATGTCCGGTGTCCGTCCGTCCGTCCATCTACTTGTACATGTATATACAGGGCTTGTCTGCAAGATATCTGGAGAACTACTGGATGGAATTTCACCAAACTTGGATGGAAGCTTCATTGGGATAGCCCCCTCATTTGATTAGGTTTTGGTGTATGTGGGTTCATTCATCCGTGTCCGGTGTCCGTCCGTCCGTCCATCTACTTCTACATGTATATACAGGGCTTGTCTGCAAGATATCTGGAGAACTACTAGATGGAATTTCACCAAACTTGGATGAAAGCTTCATTGGGATAGCCCCCTCATTTGACTAGGTTTCGGTTTGTGTGCATGCGTTCATCCGTGTCCGGTGTCCGTCCGTCCATCTACTTGTACATGTATATACAGGCCTTGTCTGCAAGATATCTTGAGAACTACTGGACGGAATTTCACCACACTTGGATGGAAGCTTCAGTGGGATAGCCCCCTCATTTGATTATGTTTTGGTGTGTGTGCGTGCATTCGTCCATGTCCGGTGTCTGTCCGTCCGTCCATCTACTTGTACATGTATATACAGGGCTTGTCTGCAAGATATCTGGAGAACTACTGGACAGAATTTCACCAAACTTGGATGGAAAGCTTCATTGGGATAGCCCCCTCATTTGATTAGGTTTTGGTGTATGTGCGTGCATTCATCCGTGTCCGGTGTCCGTCTGTCCATCCATCTACTTGTACATGTATGTACAGGCCTTGTCTGCAAGATATCTTGAGAACTACTGGACGGAATCTCACCCCTTGGATAGAAGCTATAGTGGGATAGCCCCCTCATTTGATTAGGTTTTGGTGTGAGTGCGTACATGCATCCGTGTCTGATGTCCATCCGTCCATCTACTTGTACATGTATGTACAGGCCTTGTCTGCAAGATATCTTGAGAACTACTGGACGGAATTTCACCCCCTTGGATAGAAGCTTCAGTGGGATAGCCCCCTCATTTGATTAGGTTTTGGTGTGTGCGTGCATTCATCCATGTCCGGTGTCCGTCCGTCCGTCTACTTGTACATGTATATACAGGGCTTGTCTGCAAGATATCTGGAGAACTACTGGACGGATGGAAGCTTCATTAGGATAGCCCCCTCATTGACTAGGTTTTGGTGTGTGTGACTGCATTCGTCCGGTGTCCGTCCGTCCGTCCATCTGCTTGTACATGTATATACAGGCTTTGTCTGCAAGATACCTTGAGAACTATTGGATGGAATTTCACCAAACTTGGATGGAAGCTTCATTGGGATAGCCCCGCATTTGATCAGGTTTTAGTGTATGTGTGCATGCATTCATCTGTGTCCGATGTCCGTCCAACCGTTCATCTACTTGTACATGTATATACAATGAAAATCGCTTCTTTGTAATTAATATTTTTAGATACGCAGCTTTGTTTAAGATACTTATTGCTACATTCATTTTATAGCACTTTCCCTTAAATTATGTGCCCATTCAAGGCAAGGTGGGAGGTTGGGGGAGACGTATGTTTTTGCCCCAAAAAACAACCAGCATAGGCTTCATGCCGGAGCGGCAACTCAAGGGTCAAAGCGGAACCTCTAGTTTTCATTATTTAATGAAGAAGTAACTGATTATTTTCTGGTGGAAACACTAAATCTTCCAACTCGCATTGTGCTTCTTGACTAAATCCATGCGGGCCGACACTTGTTTTATTTAAGCCCACTGCGCATTGGTTTCGGCAGCATGTTTATTTCTGGTTTTGTGGTTTCCGGTTTCTCGGTACAGGTAGTCGACTGGTGTCCCCAAACAATGCCTGAATTAGTCCCTGATATCAGTGGAAAAATTTCAGTACCAGTTTTAATTGTTCGGTCAAGGTGAACTAAATTCACCAGTGTTGACCATTTTATGCACTGACATCAACTTGCCCTACTGTCAGGTCTGATTTTCCCACTGATATAGCTCCTTCCAGCTACATGGGCATAGCTACTTCTGGCTATTAATATTATAGCTGGAAGGCGATACAGTAACTCGTTCTGGCGACCTTCCTAACTGCTGGAGTGACATGCTCACATCTACTGGTATTGTCAGCATTACTCTTCATTATTTGATTCAGCAAGTTACGCAACAAGCTTAGTTTCAGACATTGTACCCAGCCATGCCAGCAACATTACAATATCATGACAGTACTCCTGACAAGTTGGGCCATTGTCACTTGATTGGTTATTTAGCATGACCTTGATTATTTGAATAAACATGCTAAATGCTATATGTAATTATTTGTTATTAATTATTACATTGCAAACCAATTGTATACAAATATGAAGAAAATGAGTAAGTTTTAAATCTCTCATCTGTTTTAAATATTTGCCCTCAAAATATAGATGAGGGCTGGTCAAGCTAAACAACCAATCAAGTGGCAATGGCCTTACGGTAATCCCCCTAATAATTCAATCACAGGAATTGCAACTTTCCACTGCATTATTTAAGAAACAAAGAATGACAAAGGTGCTGTGATGCTATCAAGCAGTAAAACTATCACATCTTAAAAGATAACGCACAAGAAAAATTGAATAAATAAGCAATATTTTCACATATGAGCTTTAAATGTGGCACTTCCTGTGATCAAATTATTAGGGGAATTACTGTATCCTTGATTCTTTCAGTAATGGGGGACATTGGACGGGAGAACCCTTGGGAAGATGCTGGATCAAGATCAATGGGTAATGCTCTACTGTTGGCAGAGAGAACTGGCCATATTGCTCGGGTATGTTACATTGTCAAAAGTCGCTCCTCCCTCTCCCCCCTCCAATCACAGCTGTTCATGTCAATCATACCCATTGCATCTCGTGTTAGATCTGGTTTGGGAAATGGTCCAGGCACTGTCAAGATTACATCTTCCAAATCTGTGATAAGTGTGATTGATAGCCCAATAAACAATATACATACAATCCATGTATAGAATAAAATGAACTTTTAATCTTACTCCGTGAAAATAATCAATAAATTTCTTTCCTTGTTCAGACTAATTGAGCGATACTGTTGTTTCCAGGTTCAGACTAATTGAGTGATAGTACTTTTTCCTTGTTCAGACTAATGTAGCGATAGTGTTGTTTTATTGTTCAGACGAATGTAATGAATACTGTTATTTCCTTGTTCAAACTAATTTAATGATAGTGTTGTTGTTCAGACTAATTTAGTGTTGCTTCCTTGTTCAGACTACTCGAGTGATATTGTTGTTGTTTCCTTGTTCAGACTAATTTAGTGATAATATTTCCTTGTTCAGACTTCAAGAAGTTAATGCTAACTGTGTTGTTTCCTTGTTTAGACTAATTTTAGTGATAGTGTTTTCCTTGTTCAGACTAATTTAGCGATATTGTTTCCTTGTTCAGACTAATTGAGCTATAGTGTTGTTTCATTGTTCAGACTAATTGAGTGATACTGTTGTTTCTTTGTTCAAACTAATTTAGCAATAGTAAGTGTTTCTTTGTTCAGACTAAGTTAATAGCGATAGTGTTGTTTCCTTGTTCAGACTTCACTAATTTATTGATAGTATTGTTTCCTTGTTCAGACTAATTGAGTTATAATGTTGTTTCCTTGTTCAGAGATCAGACTATGATTGTGAGGAGAGAGCTAACCAAACGAGAGAGAAACTGCCCTCCTTAAAACTGATCTCTCTACTCAGGGAAATCACAGCCAAGAGAAAAGAACACAACAACGTGAGTGTAGTCGACCCTATTGAGGGGTTATCAGTTTATCTGACAAAGCTGTACCATGACAGAGTGGGTTGCCATAGAGATGACTGGTGATGTTATTATTAGGGGTAGTATTTTTTCACCATATGTAGGGCAGGCATGCATGTTTTCTGTACCTAAACATTCTCAAATTTCATGTTTTTAATAGTATAGGGAAATAACCCTCTAGGCAAAACTGCTGTATAACTCATTAAACAGAACTAAATCACCAGTAGATAATCCCCTAATTTTAAAGTTTGTATGATCAAACCAGGTAATAGTTTTGTTTATAAACCTAATGAGCTTGAACAGATGGGTTTGTTTAGTCCAATCTGAAAAGGGAATAATATCCGCATTAATCACTGCTACTCTTTAAGTTCGAAGGTTTGAAAATGTGCTTCCGTTAAATAATCGCCTCGCTTCATTTTAGATCCAAACAATTATTTTAAATAAAAGATTGAGAAACTATCCTGGAATATATGTTTGAAAAACTATTTTAAAAAGGGGAATCTATTGTATCTATTTTGTATATATGAAGTTATATCTCCTGTATACATCAATTTCATTCATTTAATATTCAAGTAATTAATTAAAGAACCGTGAGGGCCTTTGTTACTTACCGGAAGTTTACTGCACCAAGGTGCCTCTAGTAGAATAAAGGAGATAAAACCCTTTCCGAATTAGGCTAAAGGTGAAGGATATTCTTATTTCCAGTCATAGATGTCTGACTTACCAAAAACAGAACAGGACACCAGAGTTTCAAAATGGCAATATAATCATCTGGTTCAGAGTTGTCTATAATGAAAATGTACAGTTAAAGCAGTATTATGAATATATTGTGTGTAATACTTTCTTTAATAATTACAGGCCATCATATAGAAGCATAAAAGGATCGTGCGATTTTTGTTTTGTCTTGGAAAATATATCTGGGTTTGAGATAATATCTCTGGGTTCCAGATAATTTTGAGAAAAAAAAAGAAAAATAAAATCTGTCTTTTCTAGGCTTCCATACAATGACAAACTTTCTGTACATATAAAATGGTGACCTCTGTAACATTGGCTCTAGGTTACTCTGGAGGTTCAAAGTCGGATGGAAGACAAGGAGACAAGGGACATAACTCATTTGGATGTTCTGGGTATGTATTTCCTGGCAGTCAAACAGACAAAAGAAATGACAAGTGTAGATAAAACACGTTCTGTACTGTACTATTGTCATCCCTCAGATATATAATTCAATCATGCACAAAAACGGTGTTTGCAGTTGGTGAATCCAATAATAGGGGCTCAAAGGTCACCCAAGACTGATCTTTGATGAAAACAGTTGTGTTTACCGCTGCTTCTGTTTGCAAGTTCTGACTGATTTCAGGTAGTAGTATCCGTACTTTGAATAATGAACCCCGAAGTGAAAGGAGAATATAGAACATGGGTTGTCAATCTCTCATGTCTGTAACATTTGTGAGATCTGTTGATCCCTCCCCTGGATTTTGTTTTGCTTGAGGAATGCGAGAGTGATTACTTGCTTCAATATCACCATCCATTGTACTTCCAATTTCCAGGAGGACCGCACTGCGGTGGCCTAATGGTAGAGCGTCGGCCTTGTAAGCAGTAGGTACTGGGTTCGATCCCAGGCCGGGTCATACCAAAGACTTGAAAAATGGAACTTGTTGCTTTCTCACTTATGCTCAGCATTTGAAAAATGGAACTTGTTGCTTTCTCACTTATGCTCAGCATTAAGAGGATAGAACAAGGACTGGTTCGCTCGGTGTCAGTATAATGTGACTGAGTGGGGCATCATGTCTGCCTACGGCGGATATTTCGGTGGGACAGCAATATAAAATGGCAGCATTAGATCTGCTCTGTTACAAGTACAGTACAGGCCTCGTCACAATTCAAGTGTACCGGGGTAACACTGCGGGAACAGAGCCCGGCAAGCTTCTGTGTTACCGCGGGACTGCCCAAGATTATATTATCAGCTATGAAAAAAGTGCCGACAGCATGCCCCCAATGACCGGTCATCGAGTTTTTAACAAAGGCTGGCACTCCATGTGGTCACTGGCTGGTCTCGACAGCATTGACTGGTGATTTACGAGTTTACAAAGCGCTCCACGTGGCCGTGCGTGAATACAGGCCAGCTTTGTGGATTGAAAATGCCCAGAAGTAAATCAGGATACATTACGGTACTCATTTAAATTAAATAAAACAAATGGTAAGTGTTCACAATCACGTGTGCATTTTTATCATTTTCCCAATGATAATGTTGCCTCGTCAGTTAATACCGGTAAAGAAAAAAAACAGTGACGTCCAAGCTTCTTCCAAGCGTGCCAAATGCGCTTTTAATGACCTCATATTCCCCCGAAATCGCTTAAGATAGGGTACCATCGCCTATAACAAGAGTAGTCCAACTTGCATTGGTCCGAGGGTTCCCAATTATCCCAATGTTTGGACGGCCCGGTAATGGAGTGCCGGTAATCACCGCTTTGCGAAATCTGTCGCCCCGAATGGAAATTTCTCACAAAAGAGAGCGGCGTGAAAATGACAGGCCGTTGTGGGTACATTCCGTATGTAGGTCGACAGTAGTGCGTGATCGTTGATCACTGCTGTAGTATTTTTCGGCCTTGTTAATAGCTGCCAATCATTCCAAAGTGCCCCACGTGGGGCAAACATTTATATTTTCATGTTAATATTCATTTTTGAGTGTTTCATGTCGAGTCCTGGTGCTCGATGTCTTGTACATTTCAATTAATTAGCTGCCAATCATTCCGAGAGTCTTGCGGTTCTGTTTAACGCCAATCAAGAAATATTCACGGTTATGAACATTAATCTTTCAAATGCGCAAAAAATAACTGAAGAGAAAAGAATTAGGAACGGTTAATCAGCTAATTATAAGAGACAATCGAATGATAACAATTGAACAATCTTTATTGTCGTTCTACGTAGAGCTTGACTTTCCCGTTGATATTTATTTCCGGGGTCGCGCTTGTGGAAACAAGCCGTAAAAAATATCCCTACTGTCCGTATGTTACAATTTATTATATGCATGGCTTTAGCGTACCAATATTTATCTTTGAATATCAGTTAATAATTTGTATCAATCTGTATCAAGCTAGCGGAATTCTAATATGAGCGTTGGTACAACAAATAAAATAAAAACGCATCTGTTCATTAAAGATATTTACCACCTTTATTTATGGAGTACCGTTATCCTTCGTTTAGCGGTAGTCATCAGATTTCCCCCCGCAATAAATGCTGAATATACCAAAAATCAGTCGATCATCCCCACTTCGTCTTTTTCGCTGTTTGTGTAAAGAAATGAAGAGTGGCCTCGCGCTAAATTTGCATATGAATAGTGTCAGTAGAAACAGAGAATCACAAGAAAAGTTTACTCATTTACTATTAAACGATAATATAACTGTTGTATATGGGCGAAAGTGTTCCTCGTGATCGCCGAACGTCGATCGGGATTTCGAGATCCTCCCTAGTGTTAATTTGGATTAATTTGTACTTCCGTGCACGACCAAATTTTTGTCTTTTGTCGAAACAGACGAGCATCCTGTTTAACATGTTTAACAGGGAAATAACTGAAGAGAAAAGAATTAAGAATGGTTAATCAACTCATTATAAGAGACAATCGGATGATAACAAGTGAACAATCTTGTGGTTGACTGTTCTGTTGATTTTTATTTCCGGGTCGTGCTTGTTGAAACACAAGCCGGGTCAAAGCCGTAATTAAAATGAAACACAGCACCCCTTCCCCAATCTTTCCGTATGATAGAATTTATTTTGTAAATCCGAGAAGTGCTATAAATCACACTCCTAAAATTACTATCCTAGCATGGGCCGCCTAGGCCCCGGAAGCCCAGAGGTCCTAGATGGCTGGAGATGCATTCTGGGCCATTTCCAACAAATAAATCTGCAAATTCTCCCTTACCTTTTTGTCCACATTTAATGTTTTTTTTTTTTTTTAAGTACATGGAGATTCCAATTGCAAGTATCTGAAGTTATATACAAGAGACATGTGCCCCCTTGTCTACACTGTCTGTCCAGTGATTTTCTTCAGAAATTCTTTATGGACGACAACTTGCTTTTGAATACCAAGTCTGATCATAATAAGATCAAATCAAAATTTGTGCAAAATGACTACCTCAAAAAAAATTCTTTCAATCGTGACGTCTGTTTCAAACAGTGTATTAAAAGTTCATTTTGTTATTTCATTGCAACACACGCAAATCAAAATCAAAACATGGCGGCTGCTAACACCGGCGGGTATAGCAAAAATTTACTCGGAGGTTAGTATGGAATAATCTTTCTGGTTCAGCTATGATTTCGCCGCTAGGTTTTTATCGAACAGAAGGATATATTCATGAATATATATTAGCGTTTTCGAGAACAATATATTTGAATAGCCGCTGGCGATATATTCAACATATACTTCAAACCTCACAACAAAGGGATGATCGGACTCTCCGATTTCGCTGCTAGGGTTACGATTTTGTATTTCCCCAAATTGGCAAAGTCGAGGAATGTACCGCCGAACATAGAAGAGTTCCTATTTTCGTTACGCGTGATGAATTATCGACTCGTATTTTCAAAAAAATACGCATTGAGTTTTTTGGGGGCAGGAGTCCTCTAGGTGCGCGATCAATCGCGCACCTTGAAACGAAATTAGGCGAGCGATTCAAAAACGAATGACACTGATCCCTGTGTGGGCCTCATAGTTGACTGACCCCTGTGTGGATACTCATAGGTGAGTGATCACTGTGTGGGCCTCAAACATCATGAACATGTAGTTCGGTGATCCCTGTGTGAGCCTCATAGTTGAGTGATCCCTGTGTGGGCCTCATAGTTGAGTGATTCCTGTGTGGGCCTGACAGGTGAGTGATCCGTGTGTGGGCCACACAGGTGAGTGATCCCCGTGTGGGCCTCATATTTGAGTGATCCCTGTGTGGGCCTCATAGTTGAGTGATCCCTGTGTGGACATCACAAGTGAGTGATCCTTGTGTGGGCCTCATAGTTGAGTGATCCCTGTGTGAGCCTCATAGTTGAGTGATCCCTGTGTGGACATCACAAGTGAGTGATCCCTGTGTGGGCCTCATAGTTGAGTGATCCCTGTGTGAGCCTCATAGTTGAGTGATCCCTGTGAGGGCCACATAGGTGAGTGATTCCTGTGTAGGCCTCACAGGCGAGTGATCCCTGTGTGGGCCTCACAGGTGAGTGATCCCTGTGTGGGCCTCATAGTTGAGTGATCCCTGTGTGGGCCTCATAGTTGAGTGATCCCTGTGTGGGCCTCACAAGCGAATGATCCCTGTGTGGGCCTCATAGTTGAGTGATCCTTGGGTGGGCCTCATAGTTGAGTGATCCCTGTGAGGGCCTCATAGTTGAGTGATCCCTGTGTGGGCCTCATAGTTGAGTGATCCCTGTGAGGGCCTCATAGTTGAGTGATCCCTGTGTGGGCCTCATGGTTGAGTGATCCCTGTGAGGGCCTCATATTTGAGTGATCCCTGTGTGGGCCTCATAGTTGAGTGATCCCTGTGTGGGTCTCATAGTTGAGTGATCCGTGTGTGGGCCTCATAGTTGAGTGATCCCTGTGTGGGCCTCATAGTTGAATGATCCGTGTGTGGGCCTCATAGTTGAGTGATCCCTGTGTGGGCCTCATAGTTGAATGATCCCTGGGTGGGCCTCATAGTTGAGTGATCCATGTGTGGGCCTCATAGTTGAATGATCCCTGGGTGGGCCTCATAGTTGAGTGATCCCTGTGTGGGCCTCATAGTTGAGTGATCCCTGTGTGGGCCTCATAGTTGAGTGATCCCTGTGAGGGTCTCATAGTTGAGTGATCCCTGTGTGGGCCTCATAGTTGAATGATCCCTGGGTGGGCCTCATAGTTGAGTGATTTGTGTTTGGGCCTCCTAGTTGAGTGATCCCTGGGTGGGCGTCATAGTTGAGTGATCCCTGTGTGGGCCTCATAGTTGAGTGATCCCTGTGTGGGCCTCATAGTTGAGTGATCCCTGTGTGGGTCTCATAGTTGAGTGATCCCTGTGTGGGCCTCATAGTTGAATGATCCCTGTGTGGGCCTCATAGTTGAGTGATCCCTGTGTGGGCCTCATAGTTGAATGATCCCTGGGTGGGCCTCATAGTTGAGTGATCCATGTGTGGGCCTCATAGTTGAATGATCCCTGGGTGGGCGTCATAGTTGAGTGATCCCTGTGTGGGCCTCATAGTTGAGTGATCCCTGTGTGGGCCTCATAGTTGAGTGATCCCTGTGAGGGTCTCATAGTTGAGTGATCCCTGTGTGGGCCTCATAGTTGAGTGATCCCTGTGTGGGCCTCATAGTTGAGTGATCCCTGTGTGGGCCTCATAGTTGAGTGATCCCTGTGTGGGTCTCATAGTTGAGTGATCCCTGTGTGGGCCTCATAGTTGAATGATCCCTGTGTGGGCCTCCTAGTTGAGTGATCCCTGTGTGGGCCTCATAGTTGAATGATCCCTGGGTGGGCCTCATAGTTGAGTGATTTGTGTTTGGGCCTCCTAGTTGAGTGATCCCTGTGTGGGCCTCATAGTTGAGTAATCCCTGTGTGGGCCTCATAGTTGAGTGATCCATGTGTGGGCCTCCTAGTTGAATGATCCCTGTGTGGGCCTCCTAGTTGAGTGATTTGTGTTTGGGCCTCCTAGTTGAGTGATCCCTGTGTGGGCCTCATAGTTGAGTAATCCCTGTGTGGGCGTCCTAGTTGAATGATCCCTGTGTGGGCCTCCTAGTTGAGTGATTTGTGTTTGGGCCTCATACTTGAGTGATCCCTGTGTGGCCCTCAATAGTTGAGTGATCCCTGTGTTGGCCCCTATTTGAGTGATCCCTATGTGGACCTCATAGATGAGTAATCCCTGTGTGGGTCTCATAGTTGAGTGATCCCTGTGTGGGCCTCATAGTTGAATGATCCCTGGGGGGGCCTCATAGTTGAGTGATTCCTGTGTGGGCCTCATAGTTGAGTGATTCCTGTGTGGGTCTCATAGTTGAATGATCCCTGGGGGGCCTCATAGTTGAGTGATTCCTGTGTGGGCCTCATAGTTGAGTGATTCCTGTGTGGGCCTCATAGTTGAGTGATCCCTGTGTGGGCCTCATAGTTGAGTGATCCCTGTGTGGGTCTCATAGTTGAATGATCCCTGGGGGGGCCTCATAGTTGAGTGATTCCTGTGTGGGCCTCATAGTTGAGTGATCCCTGTGTGGGCCTCATAGTTGAATGATCCCTGGGGGGCCTCATAGTTGAGTGATCCCTGTGTGGGTCTCATAGTTGAGTGATCCCTGTGTGGGCCTCATAGTTGAGTGATCCCTGTGTGGGTCTCATAGTTGAGTGATCCCTGTGTGGGTCTCATAGTTGAGTGATCCCTGTGTGGGCCTCATAGTTGAGGGATCCCTGTGTGGGTCTCATAGTTGAGTGATCCCTGTGTGGGTCTCCTAGCTGAGTGATTCCTGTGTGGGCCTCATAGTTCAGTGATCCCTGTGTGGGCCTCATAATTGAGTGATCCCTGTGTGGGTCTCATAGTTGAGTGATCCCTGTGTGGGTCTCCTAGTTGAGGGATCCCTGTGTGGGCCTCATAGTTGAATGATCCCTGTGTGGGCCTCATAGTCGAGTGATCCCTGTGTGGGTCTCATAGCTGAGTGATCCCTGTGTGGGCCTCATAGTTGAGTGATCCCTGTGTGGGCCTCATAGTTGAGTGATCCCTGTGTGAGCCAAATAGTTGAGTGATCCTTGTGTGGGTCTCATAGTTGACTGATCCCTGTGTGGGCCTCATAGTTGAGTGATTCCTGTGTGGGCCTCACAAGTGAGTGATCCTTGTGTGGGTCTCATAGTTGAGTGATCCCTGTGTGAGCCTCACAAGTGAATGATTCCTGTGTGGACCTCATCGTTGAGTGATCCTTGTGTGGGTCTCATAGTTGAGTGATCCCTGTGTGGGCCTCACAAGTGAATGATTCCTGTGTGGACCTCATCGTTGAGTGATCCCTGTGTGGACTTCCTAGATGAGTGACCCATTTTGGGCCTCATAGTTGAGTGATCCCTGTGTGGGTCTCCTAGTTGAGTGATCCCTGTGTGGGCCTTCTATTTGAGTGAGTGGGTGAGTGAGTAAGTGAGTGAATAATCACGACAGGGAAGGGAAGAGAGGGGGAGGGATGGGGGTACCTACTTGTAACAGAGCAGATCTAATAGTGCTATCACCCTGAAATATACCATCCTATTTGAGTGATCCCTCTCTGGACCTCATAGTTGAGTGATCCCTGCGTGGGCCTTATAGTTGAGTGATCCCTGTGTTGGCCCCTAGTTGAGTGATGCATGCGTTGGACCCCTAGTTGAGTGATCCCTGTGTGGGCCTCATAGTTGAGTGATCCTCTGTGGACATCATAGTTGAGTGATCCATGTCATGTGGGCCTCCTATTTGAGCTATCCCTTTGTGGACCTCATAAATTAGTGATCTCTCTCTGGGTCTCATAGTTGAGTGATCAATTTGTGGGCCTCCTAGTTGAGTGATCCCTGTTTGGGCCTCACATTTGAGTGATCCATGTGTGGGCCTCATAGTTGAGTGATCCATGACTGAGCCTGGTAGTTGAGTGATCCCTGCGTGAGACTTTATAGTTGAGTGATCCCTGTGTGGGCATCCCAGTTCAGTGATCTCTGTGTGGGCCTCTTAGTTGAGTGATCCATGACTGAGCCTGGTAGTTGAGTGATCCCTGCGTGAGACTTTATAGTTGAGTGATTCCTGTGGGCATCCCAGTTCAGTGATCTCTGTGTGGGCCTCATAGTTGAGTGATCCATGACTGAGCCTGGTAGTTGAGTGATCCCTGCGTGAGACTTTATAGTTGAGTGATTCCTGTGTGGGCATCCCAGTTCAGTGATCTCTGTGTGGGCCTCCTAGTTGAGTGATCCATGTCATGTGGGCCTCCTATTTGAGTGATCCCTCTGGGGCCTCAAAGCCAATACCCCCAGGGTATGGCACCAAATCAGGTCCATCTTTTATGTAAGTATCACAAGATAAAGGAGAACAACATGGAATCTAGATGGGAGACTTTTCAGTATTATAAAGGTCTGAACTATAGAAAATTACAGGAAAGATTAACCTCAAATTCTGATTAGTGCTTCTCACCAATTTGATCATCTCCTAGATGTGGGAGAAACTACATAGAATGAGCTTCCTGTCTTGAAATTATGAGAGTGTTTTCTCTATAATTACCCCATTTACCTGGATCAGTACAGTCCATTCCAGATTAGAAATGTAATTTAATTCTCAAGTGTTTTTTTCAGAACAAAAGGTGAAGGAGATTAATACATTGAACAGCTATCTGCAGAACATCATCAACAACAAAGAGGTTTTGGTCATGAGATTAAAGCAGCCTTTTGTTGGAGATTATATCAAACTAGAAGCTGCTTATCACAAGTGAGTGTTTTCATGATTTTTTATAATAACATGCTCACTGTAGTGTAATTTCCCACTACCTATATATAATGGGGTCATCAAATTTAAGGGGTTTTGTTACCTTTTGTTGACCAGAAGTTACCCGAAATATCACAGAAAACCGACATTAGAGACAAAAGGATCATTCATATCAACTGAGAATGAATAATAAACTTAGTTTATCCCTCAAAACTGTCAACAACAGCTAAAATTTCAGCTATCTGATGGAAATTCCAATCCGTAGAACATGCAGTGAAAATATAAGCAAGGAAATTGAATGTTTACCAGGTCAATTCATTTCTTAGATAGTATGTAGCTATAGAGGACATATTTTTAACAATATTTTTCACATTTCCCTGCTATTTCTTAAATTGTCTAATATTAATACAAAATTGATTTATATAACAACAAGAGCCCAAAGGGCTTCAATATACGCCCGTATATCTGGAATTACATTGGTCCAAATTTCAAGGTTGTTTAATCGCCTTGATTCCAATTGGTAGCTAACAATCCAGAAAAAGGTCTACAATTTTGTGCTTCTGAGAATGTAACATATCACATCTAAAATTGAATGATAAACTAAAATGAGCTTAACTCTTGGAAACTAGGTGACCTTGGAGCAAGAACCGAGAGCTCACATATCCCACAATGAATCGACAATAGTCAAACACAAGAAAATAGTACTTTTCCTGCAAATGGATTTCTTTCAGACGAGAGAATTTTTCATGAAGGAAGAAGAAAGTGATGAAGTAAGCCTTTGTTCTTGAGTTGATAAACGGGTATGAAGTTCATAAAGGACCCCTCTCCACGTTAAACTAGTAAATGTATGGTTTCTATTTCACAACAGTTTAACTAAATGTAGCTGTTTCAAACATGGGAGACAACTCCACAGGACAAATGCCATATACATGTAGGGGAGAGAACTCTGAATATTCCAACCTAACACATATAGTCAGCTAAACTTGATTCAATTCTGGGGGACTGTGACCTTGACTTTTGACAAATTGATGCATGTCTCCTCTTCGCCATGCGAGTAAGGTATCTGATACCATTCCATACCTTGAAACTAGAGATATCGCATGGATGAATGGACAGAACGCAACATCGCATTACATGACCTCGTCTTCGACAGGCATATGAAAATGTGACTTAATGATTTCCTGATTTTGGGGTCACAGTGACCTTGACCTTTGACCTTGACCTAAACTTTGGTGCATGACACATCGTCTTCCGTCAATGTATCAATGGACACAAAAAAATCACGATTTTTATGAATTTCATGATTTTGGGGGTCACCGTGACCTTGATATTCGGCCTTGACCTACATTTTGGTACGTGACACATCATCTCCCCGTAATGTATCTACTGACACAAAAAAAAGTACTTTTCAAAGATTTCTTGATTCTGGAGTCACAGTGACCTTGACCTAAATTTTGGTACATGACAAACCATCTCCCCGTAATTTCACGATTTTTGGGGTCACAGTGACCTTGACATTTGACCTTGACCTACATTTTAATATGTGACACATTGAGTATCTACTGACACAAAAAAATGTTATTTTTAATAATTTCCTGATTTTTGGGTCACAATGACCTTTGACCTTCGACCTTGACCTATATTTTGATATGCAACACTTCATTTCCCCCTATTGAATCCACTCACAAAAAATTAGAAATTTATGATTTCCTGATTTTTCATTCACACTGACCTTTGACCTCTGACCTCGACCTACATTTGGCATGCAACACATCGTTTCCCCCTAGGGCATCCACTCGCCAAAAATTAGAACTGTAGATGGAAAACTATCAATGATCAATGATTTCCTGATTTTTAGGCAACAGTGACCTTTGACCTCTGACCTCGACCTGAATTTCGGTACGCGACACATCGTCTCCACCTGATGTATCCATTCACCAAAAATTGCAACTGTGGATAGAAAACATCCAGAGATATAGACCATACACGAACACTTCACTGATTTCCTGTTTTTCAGGCCAGTGACCTTTGACCTCTGACCGCGACCTTCATTTTTGTACGCGACACATCGTCTCTCCGTAGGGTATCCACTCACCAAAAATTGGAACTGTAAATAGAAAACTGTTCCAGATATAGACCGGACACGGGGGACGGACAGACCCGGACGGAAACCGCCATCACATAATACGTCCGCCTTTTTGGCGGGCGTATAAAAACTACATGGTCAAAATATCGATTTTTGGAAAATGTTTATTTTTTACCCCTCGGCCAACTTTGGCCTAGGGGTATTGTCGTCATCATGTACGGCTGTCCGTACGTCCGTCCGTCCGTTACCGCGATATCTACAGAACCGTTTCATGCATGGCAACCAAACTTGTTACATCTATTTATCTTCACGTAAATCAGAAGCCTATCGAAAATGAGTCATCTCGGACAATATTTTGCAGAGTTATGCCCCTTTTTACAAATAAAAATCCATTTATGATTTGTTATTGTGATAATTTCAGAACCGTTCCATATACAACATCCTAACGTGATACAGTTGTTTCTCTTGACCTGAACTAGATGCCTATCGAAAATGAGTCGTGTCAGAAAGTATTTTGCAGAGTTATGCCCCTTGTCTAATAAAATCCACTAATTCCTATGTTAAGTTTGCATATAATTTCTATATCATGTTTGTATACTATCACATTTATTTATTGATAGGATGACTGATTTATTGATTTATTCTCTTACACAATGCGAAGAATGCCTGCAAATCTGTTTTGAAAATGACACTAGATGCCTATCGAAAATGAGTCGTGTCAGAAAGTATTTTGCAGAGTTATGCCCCTTGTCTAACAAAATCCACTAATTCCTATGTTAAGTTTGCATATTATTTCTATATCATGTTAGTATACTATCACATTTATTTATTGATTGGATGACTGATTTATTGATTTATTCTCTTAGACAATTTTTTTTTTCAAAGAAAGTACACTTACAATACCAGGGGTAAATATTTCTTCCCACAAGCCAATCAATTGGTAGAGACACCCTTACATTATAATAGCTGGGGTTCATAGCCGAGGGGTTTCGATAGCGCAGCTTCATGTTTTATTTTTTTTTAGTAGTATTTCTATACTAGACTATTATTGAGGGGGCTTTACCATCAACTTTTGTGTGTGTAAAATGTAATGAAACCCCATAAGTTTGAATGCTGGTGAAAATCATAGTATGTAACTTTTTGAATAATGTATGATTTAAAAATGACCCAGTTGCACATTATTGAGAGAACAAAGAGTCTGTCTGTTCAATGACTTCTGCTGATCAGTTACTGGGTTGTATAATTTCACTTTGCACTATCTATTAACCCAGGAGAATATTTTGAACTGGCAATAGCTGACGTATTTCATGTAATATTTGCCAAATTATACATTATTCTACTAAGCATTAAAGGACACTTTCTTTGAATACTGGTAAAATAAAGTACAAATGTATAAAATTATGTCAGTTATCAGTTCAAAATACTCTACTGGGTTGATAAGTAAAATTATACAACCCAGGAGCTGATCAGCTGAAGTCATGGGTCAGTGAACAGACAGGCTCTTCTTTGTTCTTTGAATAACTGGCTCATTGTCTAATATGATAAAAAAAAATGAAGAATTTTTTTTTGCCTGGTTGAATAGTCATGATAGTATGCAGGTTACAAATTTATTGATTTGCACATTTTTGTTGCTTTCTTTCAGACACTATGTTAGTACCATATCCTCTAAAGCATTGTTTTATTGTGACATGATGGAATATATGTGTGAGGGAGTTTTGGTTTCACCTTGGTTTCAGGGTTGCCAGTGAACTGTTCCCGCAGGTGGCCTACACTCTGGCAGAACTGTCCTCGCACATGGACAATGTGGACTGGGCAGTCGGCGCTGACCTCACCAGTGACCAGTTTGTATGTATAGGACTTCTCTGTCAATGACTAAGACCTGTGCTGTATTACTTTTTCTCAGGACGGCTGTACAGGTGTACCATAATTAGAAAATGGGTAACATATGGTAACCTGTAACAGGAGCTTCAGGGTTATATACAGAATCACACAAAATATTATGGTAAACTGGGAAAGGTCCAGGCGAGCTGGATTTACCGTTCATCAGTTCAGCACAGGCCTACTGTCTGTCCCACATAATATATCCGAGATGTTTTCGGCGATATTTCAGAGACAATTTATCTGACGACATTGAAACTTCACACAGTAGATAAACTAAAAAGTACTAATTTGATTCCAAAGTATCAATAAAATCCTCCCAGCAGTTCTCAATAAATCGCGAAAACAAAAATTAGATGGGAGATTTGTGGGTTAATTTTTGACGTCATGACGTCAAGCCTGCATGTTATAACATTGGCAGATCAATGGCATTGTGGTCCCAAAGTAACATGGTAGGTATTGGTGATTTTCGTCAATTCTCAACAGATTTTGATGATTTGTATTTTTCAGTTAATATACTGTGTGAAGTTTCAATGTTGTACGATAAATAGTCTCCGAAATAACGACGAAAACGTCTCGGAATATATTATCTGGGACAGACAGTAGATGTCATCTCCATGACATGTGTAACCAATCTGTCCTAAGTGCACACTGGTGAAACATATTCTTATCGACTGCATAGATTTTAAGATTGTAAGAGATTCTTTTTATCAAGCGACTACTTTGGAAGATCTTTTTAGTCGGATGAAAGAGGACTGTGTCCTGGGTTATTTGAGAGAAATCGGTTTGTTACACAAGAACTGAAAAGACAACTATTGAAATTTGTAGACTGTTAGCAGAATTTCTCCCTACAGATGCCTGAAGTGAACATTTCTTGTCTGAATAATTAGGAGAAATAGTGTATTGGAAATCCCATATATTCATGTCACTTCACCTTACATGACCAATATGCCCATGATGGGTCCAACTTCCATCATCTTGGCAAATTATTGTCCATTCACCAAGCTACAAGACCAATCTGGTTTTTCCAGCTATCTAAACTTTCACATTGGAGATGTCACAATATGAAATTGTCCACTTCAGGGAAATTACAACATTTTGAGGCTACATAGTTGAAAGAAATAGCTGACTGGAGCTGGAGTTATTTGTAACCAACCGACTCTAAATAAAATTTGTCTGTGGTCATTATACTTTCCATTTGATTGGAACTTTATCAGTTAATTAAGAAGAAATACCTTTGTTGTCATCAGGACCTGCACCTGAACCAGCTGAACAGGGCCCTGGCTAAGATGCAGACCCATGTCCAGTCACTGTGTAAACTGAGAGGAGGCTTACAGCATGTCTATACCCAAGGGAGTGAACTCTATCCGAACCTGTGAATGCCTGGACCTTGGATGAACTCCTTTCATTCAGGCATTACAAATGCTTTGTAAACAGAGCTGGTGTACACCCAATCTGATTAAAACTCAGACTTAATAACTGATCCTCTATCGGACATGTCGCTAATTAAGATCTGGGACAGTCCCTAAAACAAATCCGTCAGATGAACTCCGAATGAAATAGTTTCCGGGTCAAATAGTCGCCCAATGAGATGCCTCGTAGTATAGCATGTCGGCTTATCTCCTAATATTAATGTTGTTGCGATGCAGTTATGAACTGATTTATGAAACAAAATAACCGTACCTACATATCCAGCAGTGCAAGAAATATCCCTTGATCTTTTCACCTGGCCTGTCATTGAAGAGCAACGGGAAGCAAATAATAATCTTTAGTGGTTGCTCATGGACTGGAGAGCAACAACGTCGTCAGCCTCCTGGGTTGGTTTTTTCTGCGCCTCGTCCGTACACTCGGCAACATCTGGTAAGGCAAAGATTTCCCATAGTCGGTAGGAAGAACGGCTATACAGTGTCTTGTACGTATCATGCAAGAAAGCATCTGCAGTTTCTCCTGCTTTAATGCGGTCACGTCAAATTTATGGCACACCATAATTTTCGATCTCGCCCTTGAACTTCACCGCCACTGAATATAGGCACCTATTCAGCTGTTGAAGTTGGACTGTGATTGGTCGCCAGTCTGACATGTACGACAGATTTAAGATACAGACTGTTCCAGATCTTAATTTAGCGACATGTCCGATAGAGGAGCGGTTGTTAAGTCTGAGTTTTAATCAGATTGGTGTACACCTAATCTCCATGAGATGACTGAACTCCTTGTGTTGGTAAAACTTCATGACTTGCTTTTGAGTGTAAACTGGGCAGCAAATGAGAGAGCATGTATACACCCCCAGGGGGCTAAACTCTTGTGGTTCCATAGATCCCATTGTTTCAATTGGCTAGCACTGGCAACCTGATTCCCATCTGATTTCAACGATATTACGATGGTCCCAGACTGTGATAAGTTATGGATATTCAAGTTATCATGCAAGATACTTTCAAAGAATGTTCTCTCGGCACATCTTTAACAAAGAGAGAATTTCTGGTAAATTGTGTAGGTGTTGCAGTGACTGAGTTCCTGGCTTGAACCACTGACCTCTTCATTCACTCCATTGACAAGCTGCCACTGTGTAGATCAAGATAGATAAAACATTGTGGACTGAGAAATGGCAGACTGATTGATGTGTAAATGTTGAATAGATATTCTGCAGCAGATTTACCTGTGATATCAATACATCAGAACTTTAATCTATGATGTGTGTTAACTTCCTTGCTGATCTTTTGAGTATGACAGTGATCATGATGTTCCGAAAATATAAAATCTGTATCGCTGATCAGTATTCTTAATTCATATTAATCATCGTAAAGTCGTCATCTAGAGAATGATGTATCTCAGTCACGCTTTGATTGTGACTGTTCATATGACCACCATGAGGATCTTGTAGTACATGGGTTCATACGACCCCTACGGCCCTAGCCCCGGGTTAAGCGGAATTAGACACACACGCGGATAGCACACTAAGTTTGACCCGAAAATATTTCAGAGATATTCACGTTTAGTCATGGTGGTGGCGGATCTGGCGGAGCCATTTCTCATGAAAACATAAGCTCTAATGACCGCAGTAATGTTGACAACTATTGAAGGAAATACAACTGCATAAGTTATAAAACTTACCATCAGGGCCATCTAGATCAATAAATGAAACAATGTACAGATTTTAAATATATAGCATTAATCTGAACGTAGGTAGAATTCTAGTGATTTGAGAGCCATTTGATACATGATAAATTGAGTATTTGTTGAGTTTCTATGTACATAATCAGTTTTCAATACATGTTACTTGGAGTGAGATCAATGAACACAAAATAAACGACACTATACATTAAAATTTGATTTTATTCATTTCTTTTCTTTACAATAGTAAAATGTCGACTATTGTCACCACTACAACCGTGCAACGTCAGTCATCATGGACAATGGAAGTACATTAAAATACATTATTAACACAGAGATAGAATTCCAAAATGGTTGGAACAGACAAGGAGCATATACTAATAGCATGACTAGAAACAACTTCAGAACTACGATGGCAAAGAATATATATGTAGCACTCTCCACACTGAAAAGTGTTTAAGAATAAACATAAAAATTTAACAGAAAATATTGTTTTACCACTATATTGATTTATAGGATGAACATCATGGTCCATAAATGATATGGTACCCAATGGTTCCCATTTTGGTATGTATGTAGAGCATGATTCATTGATACCCACAATGTGAACTGAACCTAAATTTGAACCAAATCCAGTTAAGGGGCTGTTATGTCCATATATTAACTGCATAAATGAACATGTCTATTGGCAATTGTACGGGGTTACGAATCCACTGAACTAGAAGGGAATGGTCATTTTACACCATACATGTTTACCCTTACTGATATGCTATTTCATACCGACACTGGTTATGTACTGTACAACCCCAAACACCTGTCAGAGGGACGGACAATGACTGCGACACTTCAGGTGAAATCAAATGGATGTACAACGGCCATTGAGACGAAACCAGAATACAGTAGGACTTCTCTGGTTAACAACACCAAAGCACAAACTCAAATGCAGCAACATATAAAACACATGTACATGTACTTTACCCAGTTTTACCAAGTACAATCCAAATGTACATGTTTAATAATGAAGTTAATGGAATAATTCCACATAATGACCTGTTCAGTATGTCTGACGAGACCAAAAATAAAGCTTTGCCATTTGGGAACATGTATCTTTGTGTAAAACTACCAATTTGAATATTTTACTTATAAGAGATGAGGAAATTATATGTATGGTCAGTCCACTGCATGTTGAAAGATGAATATTGATAATGATCTCAGGCCCACATTGTAGGATTTGCAAGCCTTGCTTTCCATCAAATTTATGTGAATCCAGGTTTTCTCTTATTCCACTCATTGATAATTTTGTGAGGGTACAGCCTTCCCTTAGCTGGTTTCCAACTTTAGCTGACAAGATCATGGCTGAATCCAGGCAATCTGATTAAAACTCAGACTTAATAACCGCTCCTATATCTGACACGTCGCTAATTAAGCTTAACGAGTGCTCATTCACCCCCATGGGTTCATTCACCCCATGGATTAGTTTATAGGGATAGGGAGATCGCGTGCCCTTTCTATACTACTCATCGCGCATGCGCAGTCGACCCATTCTACTGTAGGGTGCAAGCCTGGCCCATGGAATCTCAGGTAGCGAAAACCCCAGGTCTCTCGCCCCACCCTATCCCGCGCCACACCTATAGGGATAGGAAGATCGCGTGCCCTTCCTATACCACTAATCGCGCATGCGCAGTTGACCCATTCTACTGTAGGGTGCAAGCCTGGCCCATGGAATCTCCGGTAGCGAAAACCCCAGGTCTCTCGCCCCACCCTATCCCGCGCCACACCTATGCGACCCAATGTGCAGTGAGTAAAGCGGAGGAGGAGTAGGACAGTAAAGCGGAGGAGGAGTAGGAGTAGGACACGCCACGGATTATACTAGGGAGATTAGCGACATGTCAGATATAGGAGCAGTTATTAAGTCTGAGTTTTAATCAGATTGGAATCCAGGTGACTTGGTTTTGGCAAGAAGGCCTTTCATACCCCAATATTGGAGTTCTATTTCATTTCCAACAGCATACCAACATTTAGGCCTGGTACACACAGTCCAGTTCTCACTGAAAAGTAGCCCAAGTTTGTGGAAGACTGTTACGGCCATTCGCTATATCCTGCTCTGGTATGGTCATCTTTTATACAAGCTTGTAAGAAAGCTTAGTGGCCACTACAGACTTCCATAAATATAGTCCCTCACTTGTCAAGGAAAACTTGGTGGTGCATGTGTATCAGGCCTGAGACACTGGCACCCTTCTTTCACAGTGAAGTTGTACTGGATACCACATTCTCATGTCCATGGAGACAAAAACAGACAAGGCTTTGGCATGTTTGGTGCAAGAACTCCTGTTCATTGAAAAGGTCATATACTGGACTAAAGATTGACAATACAACTTGTAGCATATTTTGTGAGAAATTACCGTACACTGAATCACTGCCCCAATACATTCCCTGAACTGCAAAAGGTGACAGAATAAAAAGAGTTTAACATGAAATAATATTCCCTTCCCGGGAAGAGGGATTCTGATAACAGATCTGGAGTCTACCATTCATTGAAATACAGATTATACATTTATGAGAGAAAAATCTACATGTATCTATATCATTGAAGCTAAATAATTGCTGTGGACGGTTCTAAAAATTGATCAAATGGAAATAAATAAAGATCTGATGTAAAAGTTACCTGTACATCTGGTAAATGTATTTTTAAACAATGGAATTACCTCCTTGGGGCCCAAACAAATAAATCTGTCTGTTTCCACTTACACAGACCCCCAAAAATTAGGGCAGTTAGGCACCAAAAAATAAACTTCATGATTTTATTTTATTGATTTTTAATAAATAAGAAAAAAAAGAATTTTGTCCCTGTTTTACGTGCATTCTTGAGATATTTTCCTGCTCCAAGACTGCTGATTGGTTATTTTGAATATATGAAAAACGATTTCAGAAATTGCATTGTGGCTAAAACATCCAGATAATCAATGTTGTATCGATTTCAGGTAGATAACCACTTCACACAGGTGGTCCCATCATCATTAAACTTTCGTAATAGCCACTAAATACAATCAGATGAATGGCTCTGGATATAAAACTTGTTTCTGGTCGGACACCTTTGGAAGAATTTGACCCGACATGGAATATAGTTCACATGGCCCAAAGTTAGCCATCTTTCACCAAGCATGAATATTCAAATAAATGGGAACCCTCTCAGGAATATTTATATAAACATCTCACATACACATCTTTTCCCCCTCAATATTCTGGACATACAAGTATCTTAAGCATTAAGCCCCACATGCAAGAACCAACTGATTCAATTGACTGACACGGAGCCCCAATCAAAATTTTGGATACCAAAACAGATATTGAGTTTTAAAAAAATTTAACCAACAAAGTACCAGTACTGTTGGACAGAATTGAAGGTTCAAAATTGTTCAAAGAGCAAAGCCACTACATGGGGGGAAGTTATAACATGCGCTCAGGCACATGCTAATCAAAGACTTAGATTATTAACAACGGATAGATTTTAAGATGTAGGATTAATCAGAAGGTATATTTGACCTCTGAGTAAGTAAGATACTGGGGATTCGAGATACTTTTTGTTGGTAAAGCTAACTTAATAAGGTAATAAGAGTCCATCATGGCTGATAAATTAGTGTTTTCTCAATAAATTTATTATGTGGAGTTCCTACTATAAATGTAGATATCAGTTTTCATTTTTTTTTTGCTATCTGTTACCATTGGTAAAAACTGACTTTTATGAATCCCTACTGGGCCATGTGAACTATCAGCGACCAAAGCAGTTGTTCAATGACTAGCAATTCTTTGTCTTTAATTTCTTTCTTACTACACCACAGTCCTAAAATTTGAAAACAGTGCATGGTCATGGTGGTGTATGTATGGCATAGAATGTTTTGCTCAAACCCCTGAAGCTTTCTCCTTGGCATTAAATCCACACAAATCAGCTCTGTGACACTGGACACCACATGGACAAAATCTTGAGTAGTCAAACATTTGACTTGCTCAAGAGAGATAATACATTTAAAAAAAAAATTGCAGAAAAATAGGGTAAACGAAGCAGGTGCTATATGTGCTACCCAGAAATGACTATTTTTTCTGCAATACTGTTTCAAGAAAAATACTCCATGTAGTTTCAGAATGCATCCACCATGTCTACCACATTGGTGAAGACTGACATAAATGATAAACAGTCAGGGGACCAACTTACATCTCTACATGTGATTATTTCAAAATCTTCACTGTTCACAAAATAATGATATTTTGTCACCAAGCATGCCAAGTGACAAAGTGTACTGACCGATGTACATGCACTTCACAAACATGTTCACTGTGTGGCAACGTACTTCAGATTAGCATGCTCTAAGGTGGAGCGGCCAGGTTAACTGGAATGTAGGAGCAGAAATGACATTGCTCCTACATTCCACTTAACCTAGTCTCTACACTGTACAGCACTCTAATCTGGACTATGTGACACAGTGATGTTGTGGTCAAATGGGCATCAAGACAAGAGTTATTGCTTTTTGTAACGGATAACTTTGCTAGGTTATAATTTTATAACTTCTTTTAAACTGGGTGTAAAAAAGCATCCACTGAAGTCACCCTTTGTCAAGAAGGAGATCAGATCTACACATATATCCCAGCCTTCATATCTGTACACGTATCCTCGATATCGACAAAACCAACCCTCTGGAGAATTCTTCCAGATATACACAAAACTACACATTTTATATTAACTTGTCATGGTGTCTGCTCTCTCTCTTCTCCATCCCGTAACTATGGTAACTACATGTACCTGTGACTGTGAAATGAACATATTGACAACTTGTTTGATGATACAAATCACACTTTTGGCTGCACAACAAAATGGGTTAGATGGCATGTATATCTCGGAATCAGACATTTCAATCTTAAAACGAAAGTTAAACTAATAATAATTAATGGAAATGGCTATATTTTGAGACCCGTTTAGGAGGGTACTAACTTCATGGACCTACAAATGTGCTTTTTAAACAGATTTGCTTTGCTTCAGGTGTATGACAATAAAATGGGTTAGATGTAATCATCTGTTGTCGGGTTCTTTTCTGTATGATGACAGAGCCTGATCAATGCCGATTTCGAACCTGTTCAGGTTTGGGCTTCATCAAAACAACACACTGGAGATATATTAAATGACGCTGATATTCATTGATCTCTATCTATCTTGAAAACCTTCCACTGGCACAGCCCTGCCCGGAATACTGAGAGGGGTTACTTCCCTTTCTGACTCTCCCTTGGACTTTGTCACTTTGCTCCCTCATCAACCTCCAAACAGGGTTATCTCCCCTTCTGCCAGTAGATCGAGCCTGCTCTGATTCTCCGAACATTCACCAATTCATCATGTCCATGTAGCCTTTGACGAAGATTAACAGTGTGAGATTATCCAAACTGCCCTTTATAGCAACAACTTGAATTAACCAGAAATAATCAACTGCAGCACATAGTGTGGATTCGGCAGACAAAAGAAAACAAACAATTGGTGACTACCGGTACTTAATTAAATCTCAAATACAACATCAACAACAATACTACATCAAACCTAACGGCCATTTGTTTGAAAACAAATCAGCAATGTTTGTTTTTCGGAATCAATTAATAATGCTCACGCACATTCACATCTGCAAAATTAAATATCTCAGTATTTAGTGACTGATAAGGACTGTTTGGCTCGTAAGTTTCAGGTTTTGGGAAATGATGTTTTGGTACAGGGCTATGTGTAAAGTGAATGAGGGAAGGGTCGATCGACTGGCAGAAGGGGAGATAACCCTGTTTGGAGATTGCTCCCTTATATGGATGCCCAAATTAAATCTCCTGGTTTCATTGCAACTTCTTTTCCAAATGATCAAATTCATTCTTCTGGGCAAGAAAGATAAATTGAGGGTTAAAAGGAAAAACATATTCACCGAGCAGACGTTGCAAATCACGTTCCGCTCTCGCTGGACAGGTTCCAGTTCTGGGTTCATGAAGACCCCAATTTTCAACACTCTCGCAGTCGCGTCCTTTCCTGTGAAGTCGGCATTCATTACTATTTTAATGTGTTCGCATGCTGCATGGAATATATTTTCAGAAGAGATAGGTGTCGAAGTAACAACCATAGTATTTACATTTTCTCATCTTGTGAACTTAACCGGATCCTGTCCAATGCAATGTATTCCCCTGCTCCCTGAATGAAGAGATATAAATATCAAGGTTTGTTACCCTTCATCATGTTTATGTTGATTTCAATTTCACTTGGAGAAGTTCTGGATAATTTCTCATGGCAATATTGTAATGAGTCTCCCATGGCCACATAGGGACGTGCTATTCTGAAATCTGGAAAATACAGCTACAAGTTACAACCTCCAATAATTCAATCACAGTCAGTTATTAACTGGTCATGCTGATCACTTCTATTGATTAAAAAAGGAGAATATTTTAAGCATTGTGTTGTAAGTTGCTATTAATTGGTACAAGGGTTGGTTTGCACCTATCCAAGTTAATTCTCAAGCAATATTATCTTGCCCCGATAACTGCGACACATGATGGGTCACCGCGTGAAGGAGGGAGGGAATTTGGCTTAATGTGACACTCAAGTTTGTTTCACTCATATGGTGACAGTCAGTTTGGTTGGTGGAGGAAGCCGGAGTACCCGGAGAGAACCACCACCCTTCGGCAAGTAACTGACAAACTTTCACACATGGACCAGCGTCACCGTGTGAACTCCGGTTCATTCTCCTGATCTTATTATCTATTTATGATAATTTTGGCACCTTCAAGTTGAAACAGTCCAGTTATCATCAAATAAAAAAAATATTTCCTAGTTTAAAGAGATGGCAAAGCACCTCAATTGACGAACCCGAACTCATGCGGTCAGCCACATGTCAGTGCACTGCCTGCTGCTATAAGGGCAAGATAGTATTGTCTAAGAATTATCTTGAGCAAACCTCGGATTACACAAGCACTGCATCCAGGACTCATTGTAGAGAATTCTGGAGAATTACAGCCGCAGCTTTTACTGCTGCACTCTGAGTTATTGAATAATAATAAGAACTAAACCTGTAAATTGTTTTACCAGGAAATATTGTGTATGGTCTGACCGTACCCCATTGCCAAGAAATATTAAGTGTGTTCTGCCCAACTCTAAACATGGTGATTGTGATGTCCTGGGCATGACTGCGGTGGTAATGATGATCTGACAGTAACCACAGCAATTCACACTAATACATGTAACAGGACAAGATTTTGACAATGAATTATGAAGTCTCTAGAAAGGCAATACTTGCAGAAAATGCACCCTTTTAACATGTCTGCATGTAGGTGATTGAGAATTTAAGTTTGTCAAGGTGGAACGGTCATTAAATAGCTACCTCTGCCATATTCAAAAGTCCTCAATTATTGTACTATAGTAGGCTACTGTTTAACAATCACCAATGGATCATCGATAGATGAAAATAACAATGAAATTTCTCTAAACATTCTGGTTTTGCCTGTCATTTTCATACTCTACAAAGTCATCAATAAGGCTCGGCCAAGCGTCCGTGTCATCATATGTGCTAAGGTCGTCGCCAACTTGTTCCGTAAAGTTCAGAAACATATCCCAGGTGTCTTTAGGAATGCCTCGAATATTCGGATGTTTCTCCAAAAATTCCAGCCACCCATCCAATATGGAAGGTGGTTGTAGGGAGAACACCAATTTCCAAAGGCCAATAGCCATGTCTATGGGCAGAGTCTTCTGCCCACTTTCGGAATCAAGTCCAAACTTATACGTCCATCTGTACATGTCTTTAAACTGCTGTTTATTTCTAATATCAGTCATAAGTTCGCCGAATTTCGACTGTATAGCTTTGATTGAGTCAACCTTCAACGTTCTACATCCGCTGAGAAACTCATCCCTCGTGAATTTGCACATGGTTTCCGCCTCAAATTTCCAAGCGATTACGAGCACAATGTATTCGTCTGGTTTCACATCTAAATCTGAGCAAAATTTCTCGATCCCTTCTGCGAGAATGCAGTCTTCGTTGGGATCTTTGTACAATTCAAACAAGGCCTGTATTTTCGTGTCTGAACACTCTCTCGACACGAGCGATGTGCGCTTGTTGTCACCATTGCTGGGTTTACGGATCGGCGGTAGTTTTGGGTATTGTCCGAACATTTTCTTGTCGGATGCCGGAGCAGAGTTTTTTCCTGCTGGTACAACTTGAGGATCTCGGTCACCGGATCCCTGCTTCACATCTTTGGTCTGGATAGGTGAGAAAAGTCCGCTACTTCTGCTGACGTCGGAGCCAGGTGCTGCTGATTGGCCGGTGGAGTAAGATGATTGGGCGATCGGACTGGGCGGTTCACAACACGACAGGCACTTCCCCATCAGGACTCATACCATGGAATCTGCCGGGGATTCCCAATAACGCTGCCACACTCAGAAGGCTGCCACACTCAGAAGGCTGCCACACTCAGAAGGCTGCAAAGAGAAAGGAAAAGGAATTCAGATCAAACTACATTAATTTCATTTCTACTCATCATAGCTTAATTGTTATTTCCACAGATGAATCAAGAGTGATGTTGCCCTGCCGGCTTCACTCTGCCATATGCAAGGAGGTGGAGGGGTAGCTTCGAAGAGAACAATTCACAGAACATTGTTCACTGACTGGGATAGGAAAAATGGGCCTATTCGTCATGTAAGGAAAACACATTTATAGGTGACTACATGTAGGGAACCTTGTTGAACCTGGAAAATCCACCTGACAAGCTGTATTGCACACTGTGTTCTCTGTTTGAAGATCCTTACATGACGAACTTCCCCAAAAATGGCTGCATTGTGAGAAGACATGATGTCACAAGTCATGTTCATATGCATTGACTGAGAAAGAATCTAGGCAAAGAAGACTGCCCAAGCATAAACCAAGTTCTGCCAGGTCATAACAGTGGCTTTTACAGTAGTGAAACGATGATTCATATATGAAATGGAGCCTGGGTGTGGCGTGGCAATGGTGATTCCTCTCTCAGGTATGAAATCTGGTGGTGGAAGAGAGTGGTTACACTACAGACAAACACATGAAAAACTAAAAGTATCCACTTCTAATCTGAAATATCAAATGGACATGTATAGGTAATGACTGACTTCAAATGCCCATCTTCATACAAAAGTCAGCTTCTCCAGTCACACTTCGAATAAGCCTTGATATATCAGACCATAGGCTCTGTTCAAATGAATTTATACATGTAAATAGATAAGAAACTTTATTGACCTCAAATCCATCTGAATTACAAAATGTGGGTTATTGATTGGCTCAATTCAAAGTGCAAACAGAAAAGTTGGGTTGTGTATGAAGATAGAAATGTCAAATATCCATGTAGATATAATCTCCATGAACACAACTAACTTCGGTCTGATCATGTCACCAAAAAAAACATACTTTGGGTGAGTGAGTATCATATAATGATGCCTTCAACAATCTTTCAGTCATATCACAACATTTGGGTGTTATTACTTTACACGCTCAGGGTCTGATTATGTGATTATGAGGTTAATATTAACACATTGTGACACCTGAAAAGCAATAGATATACACTAAAGTGGACTCAAATCTGGGCTGATTGATTGATTGATATATTCTACAATTAAAATCCATATTCTGTGATATACACACAACTCGCATCTACAGACCCCTCAAGTTATACTTTTGCCAAAGTGTGAGATTTCAGTATATCGGCCCCGGGGATACGAGCCCCCCAAAAATGAGAATTTCTAGGTATCATTTCATACAATTTTTCGCATTTTTGTTTCATATAACAGCCTATACCATCTCACCCTTCACGGAGGTTATAAATAGATACTGTACAACCATGTCAAGGAAAATTTTGAAATTACTGAATCCTTTTTTTGCAAACTGGAGCAATTTTAAAGGATTACTGGTTGTTCTAGAAATAATTTCATGAAAATGCCCAGATGCGCGAGATTTTGATATAGCTGCGTGAGACAGATGCCAAATGCGTGAGTCTCATGCCGAATGCATGAGGGTTGATAGGTCTGCATCTATCAAACCCAAGTAGACTGTTTAATCACCCATGGCATGAAGGTGAAGTGACAGATTATGGCTACAGGCATGACAGGAATACCACTACAAGGTTGAGTGAGTGGTAAGGTTTAACGTCGTTTTCAACCTTGTTTCAGTCATATCACGACGGTGCCTACATGTGCCAGAACACGTTCCAGTTACCCTGGACACTGATCAGCCCAGCCAGTACAGCACCCGGTCACCCATCAACACTACAACACTACAACTGTGACCAGCAACAAGGCATGTACAGCAAAAACATGAATACCATGGGATTATGCCAGTGGGTGGTCAGTGGTTTACCAGTTGTTCGGTGAATCTGGAAAATGAAGTAATGGTACCTGGATCTGTTGAAATGGATTCCAAGAATTCTGAAATGTCAGGAAATCAGGCCTGTGTCTGGAAAAGCTTCATCCTTTGTCATATGTCAGTACCAGGAACTGATATAACTATACACTGTCCTCAGAAACAATGTTTTATTATCTCACTACAGGCTGTATTTATGTACATGTATTGTCTTTGTACATGTGGTCGAGTGATTAGTTTTATATAGGCTTCTAGCTATATTTAGATAGTGTGAACTATATTGACCAGATATAGCTCTATAGGCCTACTACCACCTACACACCAGCCTTGAATCAATCGATCAACATGATCATACAGGCTTCGACTTTTTATTTCTCCTGCATGTATTTTTTCCCCCAGCTATCAGCTATGATGCAGCATGATGTCGGGGGAAAACTGGACTCGGTATTCTGCAGAAATGTGCAGTCTGTTCTTGGGCCCCATAAAACAAATACATGCAGACGATCATTACTGCTCATTCCCAAATTTCCTGAGGTTTTCAATTGAACTTTAGCTCTATTTTTCTCATGTAACGGCACAAGTAGTAGACCTTCACTTCCCTTGCACCCAAGAATCATCCATACAACACCATACAATCCAATAACCTGTGATTATAGAGCTTTTAATTAGCATGAGTTTTGTTAAGGATGTCCACTGGTGGTAAATCAAAGTAATTAACTTTTTGTATAATGTGTGTTGTTGCTGTAGGCAACGTTAAGTGAACTGACCCATGCTCAAGTAGATAACCCAGAAATCATAGGGAATAGCCCTCATTTTGAAGCATATTCATGAAAAATTCATATAAATAGTATTTAACTTTTTCTTATATTCTAACTGTTTGAAGATAATCACAATGTCTATCAAAATTTAACAAATTGGATGGATGTTGGTATGCAAAATTCTGGGCTAGAAGGCTTTTAATGGAAATCCCTATATCTTAACCTAGGAAAGGGAGATAACCCAATAGGAAAAACAGGCAAAATGGCTGCCAAAGCCAAACACCACCAGCAGACATCCTTAAGTTTTACTTTTTAAGCTCCCTGATTTCTTACAAGTACATTTTTTAGAGACCTCATCACCACAAGCACTCCATCGTGAGCATGTTACATGTACCAAACTTGGACCCTGGTAGTGTCTCCATAAAAATGGCAGCATTATATCTGCTCTATCACAAGTAGGTACCACCCCTGACTGTTTCAAAACAATGATCAAAGGAAACAGGTGGTACATGTAGGATATGAATATTGTTTTTAAAATAGATGCTGAATGGTTTTTGCCATTGCCGGCTAGATAAACAAAAACATTGATGAGTTGAAATAAACACAACTCGGTTACACAAGGGCGGTCAGCTGAAAGTTAACCGTGAACGCTGATGCAATAAGGTCAACAGCAGCTGCATTGGACATAGCAGGTAGGATGGTCATAAATCGAACTTGTATTACATGATAAATAGGGAGTCCGTGCAAACTAAAACATACTTTAGGCAGTCGTTCCAACAAAACGAGAGAAATCAATAGTGGAGGTCAGTCGGGAATATGATCAGAGCTTTATGATGAGAGGACACCCCCAGGTATCACTCTCTCTCCCCAATGCCACATTAACAATATGGCCTTACAGGACCCGCTTTATAACGAAGTTAGGGCCAGCACAATTCATCATTAACTGGTATCATACATGTTCACAGACAGAAAAGTGACCGATTTCAGAGTATATTATGCCTAGAGGAATATGCTACATCATACATTACATGTATGTACTTAATGTGATAGAACACAAACCAATAGCCTCCAAGTGCTTAACATATAGTAAATCGGTTCTACGCTGGGACATAAATGTACATGTGCAGGTAAGGTTGGCATCACAAATTCTCCTACTTCTGCGGCGACAGGATTCGCTTTGGTCTTATTCCCCTCAAAATTTGCTTAATACTACATGATTTGTACTATCATACACATGTTTAAAGGAGTACTTACCTTATTTTATATATGTTCCTATTACAAAGGTTAGACTCTTAAAGATATATAACCAACTATTTTACTTTCGTTGAGGGCGATAACCTATTAGTTTTATTGCAATTTTTGAAGTCATTTTTCCGCTTTGAGGTCGACGTGGGCGCCGCCATATTGTCTGTGGGATGACGTGACTGATGACGTCAGCATTCAGGACAACGTCAGGGCTAACGCTTGATCCAGGGACGTTTCAACTACAGCATTTGAATTACTCTGGGTTCGAGTTTTAATTCGAGGAAAAAAAACTTGTGCGGCAAACCCACTGAGGAATTCCTGAAAGGAAATTGGTTTAGATTATCATCGCCAACTGAAAAATTTCTTCCCCAAGTTTTTCAGTTGAGACTTGCCCGATTCAATTTGGACAAAATTTGAAACTGAGCGGTAAACTAAAAGGGCGTCCTCTGCAATTGTCCAGCGATTTCAGTTGAACGACGATGCTTCTAAGTTCATAAGTATTTTCATGATTACACTTGAACTACTAAAATCAATCAGAACGTCAGTGAATTTACTGGGTTCCTTCTCCTGCGAATTATGGGCATGACCAGCACGATAAACCTTAAATCTCCATGACGTTGTGACGTTTTTAGATGAGTATAAACTGAATTCCGCTCATCTAAAAACGTCACACAATGGTGCAATGGCGGCCCCCAGTGCACACCGTTGCGAGCAACAAATAGTCAATATTTCCTTTATTTCGCATTCTATTCAACGTAAGTTTTATATAATAAAGTTTGGAATACGATTGCTGATAAATATAGTCACACTCAAAAATAAGGTAAGTACTCCTTTAAAATAGCCTGCCCTCCAACAAGAGCTGTGATATATCAGATATTCCATCTAAAAGTACACAGGCCCCTCCATTGATATATTACATACGTATTATTAGGTACATCGAGTAATAAGACCGAAAGAAAATATGCCCCAACATGCACAGGAGTCTTAATTACATCATGCATACAAAATAATCAATGGCTACAAATCTCAGAACACAAATCAAAGGGATCCTTTAGAATCACCTTCAAGATTCAAGAAATCTTATGAAATTTAACTTAAGATACATTTCAGACAAGTTGGATTAAATTTGGCGGATCAGTCCTAGTCAATACCCAGCAAATTATGAGCAAGAGCCCTTACAGACCTCTCAAGTTACAATTTTGCCAAGGCGTAAGAGTTTCATGAGTATATCCGCCCAGGAGATAAGAGCCCCCCAAAAATGAGAATTTGTAGACGTCATTCATACCATTTTTTGCATTTTTGTTTCATACAACAGCCTACCATTATATTTCACCCCAGGTTACAAATGGATACTTTGAAATTTGAAATTACTGACTCCTTTTTCTACAAACTGGAGCAATTTTGAATGATCCTTGTTTTTTTTCAGATATAATTTCATGAAAATGCCCAATCAAGTTTTTATGTTAGAATACATGGTTTTTAGTTGCCTGTACTTATATCAGATATAACCCAAGTTAGGATTTTACATCTTATTTCGAGGCCTACTAGAAATTCATATTTCATGGCTATACGAGCTTCTAGGTGTTTCAATTGTAATTGTTTTCTACAATGTGGACCAGTCAGTGGAAAAATGATTTTTGTCTTAGTTCAGACACTGGTTGATACACAGTACATGTACAAAGAATAAACAGATCTCACAATTCAGGCCTTGCTTTTCATCAAAATCTATGGGAATCTTAGAAACAAATTCACACAATCTAACTCTGCGGGAATCCATGGTATTATCCAAAGCTATGATACAGATGGCTGAAATTTTACAGGAATCTCTCGGATTCTCGGGAATTATTTTGCGGGAGTGCTGACGGGAATCAGATTCCCAGAAAAGCAAGCCCTGCAATTCTAAGTGTTTAAAATTTGAGCAACTTCCACTCTGTGTCATGGAATTGCCCCAATATACTTACTTATACGTCCGAGACATTTAGATCAGTTCAATTCACATGCATGAAATGCACGCTCTTTGACACATGCATGAAATGCACGCTCTTTGACACAACATGTATTATATTATAACAATGTACACACAAGCAGTGAAGGCCAAGCTGCTAAATCTTACCCCTCAAGTCTGAAACTTGCATAATCCAGAACAGCCAAGTAAATGGCGTTTTGCTAAGCTTCACTGTGAATCTGTCAGTTGCTGTTTATCCTAGAAAGAAATTGCAGCCTTCTGATGCACCTGCTATCAGCTATCTGTATGATGTAGCGCACCTGGTGCTGCAGGTAGATTATCGCATGATAACACCAGTGATTAAATAAAATAATCACTACTTAGATAGATATGTGGTACAGTGTATATTAAGAAAGAGGACAATAGAGCAACTGCCTCGACCCCTAATCAAAATGTGTTGCTATCCCTTTGGCATGTTTGGCATGCAGTAGAAAGCTCGCATGATACAGACATTTGGGTGATAATTAGGCCAATTAAGACAGGTAAGGCAGGTGTGAGGCCTTGTCAACAATAACATACATTATGGATAAACATTGCATAATAGCATTCATGCCCCGATAACACATAATTTATCGATGAAAGTGACAGCAGTAAGCTAGCCCTCAATGGCTTCAGCTGATGGCTAATACCATTTATGTATAGTGACCCATCTTCCATCAATGTACACTAATGATCCCAATGAATAGGGAAATGTAAAGTGAAACAAGCTGAGTAGCTAGCAGGTCCTCCGCCAAGTAGCCTGTTTGAGAGCATACAGCATATACGCTTCCAATATCTCCTTAAATATAACTTGGAAAGTTGATATGTGTATGTGGAAAGAGGCGTTCATCTGGAATTGTTGAGACAATTTGAGGAGGTTTGGGAAGCAGTAATGGGTAGTGTAACACTGGAATGTAAGTCTGTAGTTGTATATGGATATGTGGATGGTGAGGTTTATAAATCGATGAGTGGAATAGATCAAGATATCGCGTTCACAACACAGATGGGTACAATATGGGTGAGTGAAATCCAAGATGGTCAATGGCAGCCATCTTGGATTGCATACTACCTCAATGAAAATCAATACCAATCGCTGTCTAACTGATGTGAAGCACCGTCTCGAGTTTGAAGTTGATTGGTCAAATTGTTGTCGAGATATCACGTTCACAAGATCCGAGACGGATGGAATCCAATATCGTCAATGGCAGCCATCTTGGATTTGTACCTCAGTGAAAATCAATACCAATGGCCGTCTAATTGATGTGAAGCACATTCTCAAGTTGGAAGTCGATTGGTCGAACTGTTCTCGAGATATCGCGTTCACAAGATGTGGGATGGACAGAATCCAATATGGTCAATGGCAGCCATCTTGGATTATGTACCTCAGGGAAAACCAATACCAATGGCCGTCTAACTGATGTGAAAAACCTTCCCTAGTTTGAAGTGGATTGGTCAAACTGTTGTCGAGATATCGTGTTAACAAGATGTGGAACGGAGTGAATCCAATATGGTCCATGGCAGCCATCTTGGATTACGTAAAGATGTGAAAATAAATACCAATGGCCGTCTAACTGATGTGAAGAACCTTCCCAAGTTTGAAGTCGATTAGTTGAATTGTTCTCGAGATATCGTGTTCACAAGATCTGGGACGGATGGAATCCAATATGGTCAATGGCAGCCATCTTGGATTACGTACCTCAGTGAAAATCAATACCAATAGCCGTCTGACTGATGTGAAGAACATTCCCAAGCTTGAAGTTGATTGGTGGAAATGTTCTTGAGATATCGCGTTCACAAGATGTGGGACGAACAGAATCCAATATGGTCGATGGCGGCCATCTTGGATTACGTACTTCAGTGAAAAGCAATACCAATGGCTGTTTAACTGATGTGAAGCACCTTCTCAAGTTTGAAGTCAATCGGTCAAATTGTTCTTAAGATATCGCGTTCACAAGATGTGGGACGGACAGAATTCAATATGGTCGATGGCGGCCATCTTGGATTACGTACCTCAGTGAAAATCAATACCAATGGCCGTCTAACGGATGTGAAGCACCTTCTCAAGTTTGAAGTCGATTGGTCGAATTGTTCTCAAGATATCGCGTTCACAAGATGTGGGACGGAAGGACGGACGGAAGGACGGACGGCTAGCATTTCCAAGTCCTCCCACCACTTCGTGGCGGAGGACAATAAGCATCAATCCATATCAGCCATATGATCATGCATGATACTGGAACATACATGTATACAGTCATGACAGTGTGGTTGTATGACCAAAAAATCAATGGATCAGGTCAAAATAATTAAAAGTTGGAAGTTACACATGTACAGTAGTGCGTATAGTAAAATCCTCTAATAATCACCCTATTAAAATTCAATCATCCCATTCAACGTACAGTGTAGTCAATTTGAGGTGCTTACGGTAATTTCCCTAATAATTCACCTTCCAAATTTAATTCGAAAACGGCCGATTTTTCCCTGTCGTGATTTTTTCCATCCTAATAAAATGAAAACGGGAGCATTTTCAATATACCCGTGAAACAATAAATTCGAACACTCCCGTTTTTGTCGTGAAGTTCATGCCGCTGAAAGTAAAGTGAATATGTTACTAAGAATAATTTGTTACTCGGAATAATTTCTGTACAACTAAATCGTGACTAACAATACGCGTTGACACAGAAATAAAATAGAAAAGTTCAGTTTTTGTTGTTGCGAATTCTCCATATCATAGAACTATGATCAGAACTCACTAACCGGGTTCTCAATAGCAGGAGGTTGGAGGCGAAAATGCCCGTCAACTGGCCATTTTGAGGCACCCACTTGATCAATAGAAAATAATTTAACGGCAATTTGAATGATATTTTCGATGTCTCATTTTCTTTAATAAACAGATGATATGGAAGGACAAAGATATGTTTCAGTCTGCTTATCCGTGTCAGGGCTTCGACGTAATAGTTAGTTTGTGCACAACTCCTATGTCGAGGGAGCCATTATTTCATTTCTTCAGATCTGCATGATGTGTCTCATACATTTTGACTGCAGCAAGGGAGCAGTTGAGTATTTCATTTGTGCTACGGGGAGATGTCAACAGACATTGATGCTGACCAGTGTTTTATTCACTCACCAATCCAGAACGACGTTTCCATATAAATTGTTTCCAACAACATGATAATCCAGTTTATAATCAACGAGGAATCAACTTTATGGAACGGACGAACATAAAATATGCACCCTGATCTCATCGATGGGTCAATCACATTGACATCTCACGAGTGACGTTGTAGACAAGTCAATGTACTATACAACCTGATCATCATTGCAGGACTTGGCTTGTACATTTGAAATTTGGACGTTTGGACATCGCTGGTAACCCATAATTTAAACAAGCAATCGGAGAACCTCAATAGCTCGCCTTTCGGCATTGTGTTGAGTATAGCAACGTTGCTGTTGGGCACATTTAAGTCTTAGAAATGTGTGGCGGTTATGACTGGGCTTCATATGAGTATGGTAATGTGACAGAATTAGATGGATGGGTTCAGATGAGGCAATTTAGGAGACAACGGGTGGGGCACCGTGCCCTGGGGCCCAGTTGGAGGTCAGGATCATCCCCTGGGTTGGTGGGTGCTGCATATGAGTGTGTTATGTGAGCTTTCAGAATATAGGGGTTTATGAGGAGAGGCACAAAGACCTGGATGGGTAGGGGCACATTAACATGGATGGTGGGTGGGGAAGGGAGAAAGTGAGGGTGGACTCATCCTAGCTAGTCATCATCCCTAGTTATGGTTCATCTACCAAAGCTGAGCTTTAACAGAAAGGGTATAGATCTGTCAGGACAAGGGGCAGCCTTTCTATTAATATGCTCTTCGAATAGCATAAATTTGTGACCACCTTTCGCTGGAAATGCCCAGGTATGGATGTTTTGAATTCAGATGTTCATACCCGTGTTTGTTTCAAATTAAGAAACACCATGTCATTTCTGCCCAGATTTCAAAGTGTTTGTCCTCCAGCTTTTTGTCCACATAATCTCGGCTACCATCTAAATATAATGCGACTCCCACAAAAGCGGCGAACCAGCAGGGCCGTAGCCAAGATATCTTGAGGGGTGGGTTGCTTTTCCTTCAAAACGGCACATCTGGGGGTTCGCGGTATGAAAAAAGTGGGGCAAATATGGGGTTCGCTTCCGTTTGAAAAGGGCATTTGTATGAGAAAAAAAAAAAAGAGTTTATGGCTAAAAATCTTGAGAGTATCATAGACATCCAAAGTCTCCAGATTGGGAGACAGTTCACCAGTCTTGAACTGTTGTTGATTATGATGTTGTGAGATTCGTGCGTGTTTCTGCAAATCATCTGGACTCCTCTATGGATTCAACTGCAGCCAGATTCACTTTCCACTTTCTCTGCAGGGTCAGTGTTTTTAGTGAGTTTATTTGCCAACCAGCTACAGAAAAAAGCTTGAATGTTGCTCTGTGTTCACTTCATTTTGTACAGTTTGGAAATGTCAACCACGAGGGGAAAGCAGACTAAGAAATAGTGTGGAGCGCTTGATGCAGGAGACGCCTGAGATAAAAATACCCATGGGGTAATTCTATGCACAGCTTGCAGAATAGTGACTCTGTATGAAAAACATTTTAGCCTAGTGTAACATTTTACCCTCATCAAATGAGGCAAATTTTCTAGCAAATTTTTGTAGACGATGGGCAGTCTGCCGCAAGTTATGGTCAGCATGATTGATGGTCCATTTCTCAAAACTTTGTTTGCAAATGTAGCTTCGTGCATGCAGTTCACCTGACGATCCAAATTTACGTGCACCATGAAAAAATACATGCATTTGTGCATGTGTGCAATGCCAATTTTGAGCCTTGATCTACCTTCTTAGAAAACTTCGACTACCGCATCAAGGAAGATTTTCTGCAGTTGGCGACATTTTTGTCAGCTCTCGGGGACCGTGCATGTGGCAAATATTGCACAATCCCATGCTAGGAATAGCCTGTGCAGGAGACAGCCGCTTGTAAACAAATAAAGAAATTATGGGCAGGCTGGAATTGGCAGCGATCAGTGCTGATTAGAATTTATTAAAGGCTCTTCGGTTTCTCATGGAAATAAGTAGGCTGTGTATGCTAACAGCATTATTGTTGAATGAACTGACAGTTGGTGTTAATTTTGGTAGCGCTTCCACTGAAAATCACTAAGAAGAAACCGAAAAGCCTGTAATAAATTCCAATCAGCAGTATGCGATACGATTTAGGTGAGCGATGGCGCACGAGAGCGATCGTTCGCCTCCAAATGCAAGGACTGCAAGCGCATGCTATTTATGTACATGTACCAAAACGCTGTACATGTACATGCCCCATTACATATTCATAAAGGCGAGCCGAATTTAATTGAAACTGCCAAATGTTGAGTGACCTTGTGATGTACATGTATGTACTTCTTGATTGGCTGATACATGTATGCCGGTTGACACCCACTGGTAGACTAACATTGATCAGCTCCTAACCGCCTTTGACCTCTGCTTTGAACAGCACAAAGCAAACCAGTTGATTGGCTAATAGAGTACATGCGATGTCATCAATGATGGGGTCGATGGCAGAAGAGAATGGGAGAGGGAAGGCCTGGTAGCACAAGGATGGCATGACAAGGACATCCAGACAATTCAGAATTAATATCAAACATGTCAAAAGACTATCAAATCTATCATACATCTAGATGTATACATGTACATTATTAGCACCATTGAATGACAGGAACACGTGCGAGGAATGACAAAGGGAGCTGTCAGCCAGATGTTAGGGCTACCCAAACACAAAATGAGACTAAAGAGCCTGCGACAAAGCCGGGCAGGTTATATTTGGACGCTAAACATGCTAAACACCGGTTGAATACAGATGACAATGGTCAGGTCAAATGAAAATGTGACAGCTGTGAACTGTGAAAATAGGGAAAACACATGTGAACCATGACATTGTAGGAATATCTGTCAATGTAACATGTGTAACAAGATGTAGCAAGTTGTAACTTGCAACAAGATGAAAACCTGACAAAGTAACACGATAACAATGTAGCACAGTGTAAATGATATAAATTCTGGAAGGAATATTCATAGACTATTTTGAAAAGAAATTGTTTATATCTTTATATCACATATATCTTCTTCAATTGATGTACACTGTAAACTGATCACCACAAGTGCGTACCAGTAGGGCTAGATTAAGATTGCAATTGGTCAGTGAACACAGCAACAGATTAATGATTTTGACCTCACATCTCGTGCAACCGTCTCTGAGAATGGAATAGCGTGCTCTAATCCAATCAAATATCACACAAGAGGATGAAAAAATATCAACACGTAGTAATATTTTCCGAACTTTTTCACTAAACTTGTTTTTGTATTTCAATGAAGATCTCAATCATTTGTTCAGTATTTCTTTATTCACAAACAAGAGATATAAGCTTATGAACTCTCAACTGATTTTCACAGAGAAACCCTAGAAATAAAGGTATGAAATACAACCTTAGCCCAGAGTCGCTCTTTATACGAATTCTCTAATCCCGGGTTTGTGCTATAATCCAAGTTAATCCTCATACAATATTGTCTTGCCCCAAGAGCAGTGACAGGTGCATTGCTCTGTGGGTAACTGTGCGAGTTCTGGTTCATATGCCGGGTCTCCCTCTCGTCTCTTTAACATCAGGCAGGTTTTTTAGCCCACCATCACCAGATGGTGGGCTGTTCAAATCACTTTTTGTCCGTGGTCCGTCGTCCGTCCGTCAGTCTGTCCGTCCGTCGTCCGTCCGTAAACAATTCTTGTTATCGCGATTTCTCAGGAACTACTGCATGGATCTTTCTCAAATTTGGTACACATGTTCCCCTTGGGGTCTAGTTGTGCAGGATACTCTTTCTGGTCTGAGGTCTAAAATCCAATATGGCCACCAGGCAGCCATCTTGGATTTCCCCATGAAACCTTGTTATCTCAGGAACTACTTCATGGATCTTTCTCAAATTTGGTACACAGGTTCCCCTTGGGGTCTAGTTGTGCAAGATACCTTTTCTGGTCCGATTCGAAAATCCAATATGGCCACCAGGCAGCCATCTTGGATTTCCCCATGAAACTTTGTTATCACGATTTCTCAGGAACTACAGCATGGATCTTTCTCAAATTCGGTACACAGGTTCCCCTTGGGGTTTAGTTGTGCAAGATACATTTTCTGGTCCGATTCGAAAATCCAATATGGCCACCAGGCAGCCATCTTGGATTTCCCCATGAAACCTTGTTATCGCCATTTCTCAGGAAATACTGCATGGATCTTTTTCAAATTTGGTACACAGGTTCTCCTTGGGGTCTAGTTGTGCAAGATACCTTTTCTGGTTTGATTCGAAAATCCAATATGGCCACCAGGCAGCCATCTTGGATTTCCCCATGAAACTTTGTTATCGTCATTTCTCAGTACGTACTAAATGGATCTTTCTCAAATTTGGTACACAGGTTCCCCTTAGGGTCTAGTTGTGCAAGATATCTTTTTCGGTCCGAATCGAAAATCCAATATGGCAACAAGGCAGCCATCTTGGATTTCCCCATGAAACCTTGTTATCGTGATTTCTCAGGAACTACTGCATGGATCTTTCACAAATTTGGTACACAGGTTCCCCTTGGGGTCTAGTTGTGCAAGATACCTTTTCTGGTCCGATTCGAAAATCCAATATGGCCACCTGGCAGCCATCTTGGATTTCCCATGAAACCTTGTTATCGCCATTTCTCAGGAACTACTGCATGGATCTTTCTCAAATTTGGTACAAAGGTTCCCCTTGGGGTCTAGTTGTGCAAGATACCTTTTCTGGTTTGATTCGAAAATCCAATATGGCCACCAGGCAGCCATCTTGGATTTGCCCATGAAACTTTATCGTCATTTCTCAGTACGAACTGCATCGATCTTTCTCAAATTTGGTACACAGGTTCCCCTTAGGGTCTAGTTGTGCAAGATATCTTTTTCGGTCCGAATCGAAAATCCAATATGGCCACAAGGCAGCCATCTTGGATTTCCCCATGAAACCTTGTTATCGTGATTTCTCAGGAACTACTGTATGGATCTTCACAAATTTGGTACACAGGTTCCTGTTGGGGTCTAGTTGTGCAAGATGCCTTTTCTGGTCCGATTCGATAATCCAATATGTCCATCAGGCAGCCATCTTGGATTTCCCCATGAAACTTTGTTATCGTCATTTCTCAGAAAGTACTGCATGGATCTTTCTCAAATTTGGTACACATGTTCCCCTTAGGGTCTAGTTGTGCGAGATACCTTTTTCGGTCCGAATCGAAATTCCAATATGGCCACCTGGCGGCCATCTTAGATTTCCCCACGAAACTTTATCGTGATATCTCAAACTAGCCTAGTAAACAGAACAGAATTAGCATTCGTTCCTAATTTTAAAATCTTAAGTACGTTTCATAGCTCATGCCAAAGTGTCAAAGAGATTTGTCTTCGCTTCCAATACCCAATGATGACACGTGCAAAAAAAATAATTAAAATAAAAATACTACAAAATGAAAACGAAGGATCCTCCGTACATGTACATTCACTTTCAGACTAACTTTGCTCATTTCTCTTGTACTATAACAACCGAAATAAGTACAGTTTCTAGAAACTCTTGAAACCAAGATTATACCTTGATGTTTTCCAGTGTCCCTTTTTCAATCTTTTTCGCTCAGATTCGAAATTCTATAAACAAATTTACAAATCAATCGTTTGTTCTTAGTAACAATGGACAAAAAGATCCTCTTGTCATTAGCTTACAATTATCGGACAATGGTGGGCGCCAAGATCCTTCAGGATCTCTCGTTTAACTATTGATAACTGATGTAAATATGATAAAGATAGGAGATTTATTTTTCGTCATTTAGAAAGTGATCGTATAACATTATTTTGGGATTACACTATCTTAGAATAGCACAGATTCTAGTGTGGAAAATTGATCAAGTCCCGTGCGGGATTCAAACCACCAGCAAACCCAGAGTTTTCCACCTATTCGCCAGCACTGTATGTCGCCGATCTAAACCATGTGGTCAACGGGCCTCTCACAAAAGTAGCAGACTGGTAGTCTTGAAAGCGAACATACAGTACGCCTCTGCTGACTGTAATGATGATGATAAATATGGATCAAATCTTTGTACTATTTCAAGAAAGAGCTTTACGCTTTATTCATGATAACTTTGGGAACTTCATATCGAAATAGTCCAGCTATCATCAATTTAAGCCCGGCGCACACGAGAGCTATCAGCTGAGCTGACGGCCTCAATTGCCCGTTAGCTCAGGGGATAGCTCTCGTGTGCGGGCAGATTTTGCTGAGTTTTTGGCCTCGTGAGGCCGAGAAAAAGATATCAAACTTGTTTGATAATTTCGCCTCGCGAGGCCAAATCCTCAGCGTGTGCGGCGAACGCAAGCCAACAGCTCAGCAGTTTTACTGGACCGGCCAATGAATCGCATGTTATTTTCACGCGATTCATACGCACGACTCTTCAAAATGGTCTTGATGAAGACGCTATGAGGAAACTGAAATCAATTTCGTGAAACTTTTGCTCACCGTGTGCGCTGGAACCACACGGGAGCTAGCCCCTGAGCTGACTGGCAATTGAGGCCGATAGCTCAGCTGACATCTCTCGTGTGCGCCGGGCTTAACAGGGCCTGATCTAGACTTTTAGTTTGGGCACCCTAACATGGCGCAGAGTGTGATAATTATAGTGAAATAGATGTGGGTTGGTTGGTTGGTTGTTTGAATTTTGACATCGCACCTAACCTTATTGGTCACACGGCGACGATGACCCGAACCAAAAGTACAAAAAAAATTGAATTTCGAAAATTAGGCTCTACAGACACTCCGAGATGTGGGACTGTCGAAGCCCATGGAAGCTGCGGGAGTATTAAAATAATGGTCTAAATACAGCCTGATAACTTAATATTTGGCAATAGTACTTGCATTAGTATAGGTTTCAGCCTGTCCAGAGAGGGAATTTGCTGAAAAAAAAAAAAATTAAAAATCTTTTTTCTTTTATCTGGGCGCCCAAATTTACAGTGCCCAAACCCGTTATAACGGGTTCAAAAACGGTCAGGATCAGGCCATGATTTATAATATTTCTTAGGTTAAAGAGATAGAAAAGTGACCTGGTTGATGAACCAGAACTCGTGCATTCAGTCACGCATCAGTGTACTGCCCACTGCTATCGGGCAAGATAGTATTGTCTAAGGTTGAACTTGAATTATAGCGCAAACCCAGGATTGAATGATCATTTCAGCTTGTATTGAGTGTATTTTCATGACTTTTTCTCATGATCGTCACTGTTATAGGACACTTCGGCACAAATCAGTTCAATTATTACAATACTACAGTTCAGACCAGCTGAAAGGTTAGTGTTGGCGTACCAACGGCGCGCAAACGAAGCGCGCCAACACAAAGGTATAGCGCGCCAATGCCCATGATTATCGGCTGGCCATTGTTCTAACTCTGTTGAATGTAATCCGTCGACATGATTGAACACAGGCCGCGCGCTATCAGCACGGTCAGACAATGGCTGGAAGCGAGCTGCAGGAGTAAGAGCCCGCTAGTGAGATCTTTGTTAGCGAGCGATCGTTCATGCGAGAGAGCTCAAGAAAATCAGTTGGGAGTCCACGTGGCGTTAATCGGCACGAAGCTAACTGTTTGCACAGAATGTCTGCCTGTAATTCATACCTATTAAATAACATCAGGTATATGAATTTGTGTTACCGGCGAACACGTGGACCTCGATCAAGCGTATTTGCATTCCATCTAAAAATTTGTAAAAGGAAATAGATTTAAGATTTATTTTAATCATAAACACTGCTTGCAAAATGGATTGTAATTTGTGCTTCGTCGGACACCTGCTTTCAAAGTTGACCCAGACTTGCGCGTCTCACGGAATAGCGTTTCTGGTATTAAAGAATGGGTATTTGTTTATTGGAAGTTTCATCTTACGGCCGCTTCTCATACAGATGCGCAAGTTCAAGTCATTCGTTTTTATATATTCAAAAATTCTTGCAAATTGTGTTAATTTTGACCATTCAAGAGTAAATGCCCGGGATTTTACTACCGGATTATGCAGTGTATAAATATTTAATCAGTGGGACAAGAACCGATGAAACAAATTATGTAATACCCGTACCTTTTTACTAGAAATCGGTTGATTGATTTGATTGAAGTCTGGTAATCCCTTTCTGAGGATTTGTCACCAATAAAACAGAACTCACTCCTCTGTGAAATAGATTAACCCTCATGAAATCTGGCGTCTACACACAACCCAGCTATCCAGACGAACTTTGGTACAAGTGTTGGATGCTGTCTGAACATGCTTAATATAGCCCCGCGCGACCAGTTTGACCCCACGTGGCTTTTCGCGGGAAAATGAGAACACGTGTTTGAAATCTTGCAACATATTACTGTGCAGAAGTTATATTTTACTGAA
>JAVTVY010013035.1:0-57508 GCA_036873755.1 Hanleya hanleyi
TGCTAACTGGTCGGGTGTTCGATCGTCCGGTGTAAATAACTGGTCTACAATAGGCACTATTTTCTTCAAGGCTGACCACAGAGTGGGAGTTAAGAGCATACTTCGCGCATGGTCTTGGTAGCGACCCACATATGGGTAGAGGCTAGTACGGTATACATATATGGCATTGTCCATGTGGATGAGATGTCCGTCCAATTCACCGCTCAACACTCGTTTAAACTTAGTCCATCCATCACGCTGTAGTGTGACCGTATTGGATAAAGTCTCAGCGGGTGCCCAGTAATCCGCGCCACCATCTTCCACTAGGGTGACATAATCTTGATAAACGTATAATCCCACCTGGTAAGGTGTAAGGGGGAGGATAGCTCGTAGTGACATGCTTGCTCTCAATGTCGAACGAAGAATGATACACACTCTGTCTCATCCCTCGTATTTATAGGGTCAGGTACTATACTGTCACTCTAGCCTCCGTGCATTCTCTAGTATGTTGTTCATCATCAGAATTTTTTTTTCATCAGGGTCACTCAGCGCGTCTTCCCTAGCACGAACGCACGCTAATTGGTCGGGTGATCGATCGTCCGGTGTAAATAACTGGTCTACAATAGGCACTATTTTCTCCAAGGCTGACCACACAGAGGAAGTGAGGCTGATACTTCGCGTAGGCTCTGGGTACCGCCCCAGACGTATGTGGCCGGGCGGTACGGAATATACGTACATGGCATTGTCCAGGTGGATGACGTCTCCGTCCAACTCTCCGCTCAATACCCGTTTAAACTTAGTCCACCCATCACGCTGTAGTGTCACCGGATTCGATAGCATTTCAGCGGGCGTCCAGTAAATAGCTTGATGGTCTCTCACCAGCGTCACTTTATCTTGATAAATGTATAACCTTACACTGGGTGTCAGAGGCAGAATAGCGCGTAGTGACATGGCTAAATGTCGAACGGCGAATAACACACACTCTGTCTTATCCCCTGGTATTTATAGGGTCAGGACCTATTCTGTGAGAGGCGGCTCCTGTGGCGCGAGTACTTTATCCACCACGGGAACTATTTGTTGTAAAGCCGTCCATAAATCGGGATCCAGCGTAAATCCGCCTCGCTTGAGACAGATAAGTCGGGCAAAATAAGGTCCCCGAAAAATGTAGACGTCCTGACACAGGTGTATACTATCTCCATCGAGTTGACCGCATAACACGCGTTTCAAGGTATCCCAGCCTTCCGAGGTTAAAGACACACGCGCCGGTTCTGGCGTGCACCAACAGCGGGAATCATCATCAATAAGCTCGACGCGTCCGGGATATAATAATAAGGTACAATCCGGGGTCAGCGTACGGGTAACGATGGAATTCGATTCAGGGTACAGTAGATCATGAACTTCCGTAATAATAGCTTTCAGGGCCTGCCATAACGCCGGCCAAAGTACAATTGCGCTACCCCCACACTGTTCTAACCGGGGGAAAAACGAATCCTCTCTGCCGCTCCGTAGGTACACACCGACGCCGACATGCATAAAATCTACTTCGGGTTCTTTGCCCTGTAACATCCGAGTCAATAGCGTCCACCCGGCAAGGCTTAAAGATAATTTCACTTCTTCAGGATGCTCCTCGATAAGGTGCAATTCATGCTCATACACGATAAGAATCACCTTAGACGTTACTTGAAAGAACGCGAGCTCTTTGCCCGGCGATGCCATAATGATGAATGACAAAAATACTAGCCAGACAAAAATTTATATAGACCGATTCTTGCTAAATTTTCATTGTAAAATAAAAAATACGCATACCCTGGGAAAAATAATTAATTTAACAATGCAATTATTTTTGTAGACGCTCCCCGAGTGCATAAATTAATAGTCTTGACTAATAATAGGATAAAAATAAAATTATAGCATTGCTAGACTAGAATATCAAGTCCTGATAATTACCTGAACAATCCATAGTGCTGTCAGAGAGCCAAACCCCGATGTATTGGTTATTCACAGAATACCCGGCCGGCCTCTTTTAAGCGGAATCCATTATTGAGCATCATCATGCATTTCTGTGTATTAGTTTATTAACAGATTACCCGCCCGGCACTTTTCAAGCCGACATCACTTCAATTATAGTCGAATAATAAAATGGGACGCAACTCTGTTTGACACCAATATTCAAGCGGCAACTGCGTAGATTGTGTTTTCTCGCCGTAAACGAAGGCTATGTTTTCTTCATTTTCTACAGTTCTCTTGGGAGAAACGGGCTGGAATTTTCAGGGCACTCGTATAGAGTGATAAGTGATAGACTTCCTATATTTTTAATCCAGAAAATTAATTTATTTTTAATGTACCGGTTTTTCCGTATTTTCGTACTTGAACAGTACGTCTCGAAAACTCGCTAAAAATTATAAAATCATGGCGTAGTCAAGGGCTAGACGGCTGAAATTTTTAATACTAGTCCCTGATTTATCTGAGTTTAATTGGAACTAAAAAATTCTACGGGGCTGACCATGATTGAAAAATGACAGTCGTTTATAATTCAGAAAGAAACACACACCAATTCTCCGGAAAAATATACAGGGTAGATGGCGTCGCACACGTCCGCGCTTTCTCTATATATATCGCGGCCATCTGCAGCGGTGGCATTCCGAAAATTTTTTCACTGATCCAACATGAAGCCAACCGCAGCGAAAACCACCACCCAGCTTTCCAGGCGGAAAGAAAGAGTGATGAAGCAATATGTACGAAGATTTTGGAGGGATGAGTTCAGAGGATGGAGGGCCACATTAGCCAACCAAGAAGAAGAAGGAGGGGACACGACGTCGAATAATGTGAGGGCACTGTTGATTGCCGCACATTCAACCATCGGCGAGGAGGGCTGGTTCGATCATTTGCATCAAGTGATGGAGGCGATGCATCCCAGCCCTCCTTGTGCGGCGACAACAGCGCCCGACCATACGTTCGAGAATTTGGCCTGCGATGAAGTGCTGTTGGATGGAACACCGCCACACCCAGCGTCACCGACCAGTACAGCGCCCCGGCCGGAGGAAGAAGCGGATGAAGAAATTCCACCAGTCTTCCCGCTAGAAGATCTGCCCTCCTGCCTGGATGACGATGACGAGAGGCCGTTGATTGTTTTCGAGCAACCTCCCCCCACGGTAGCTGCTGCCATCTTCCTGAATGGGCACCCCCTTGACCCCGACATCAATGAGGAAGATGGCTTTAGCCCGTACAGATACTTTTCGGTCAGCGGACGTACAACAGGGAAGTAAGCTACTCCCTCGTGAATAAAAACACGTTAAAATATCAACTGCCCTTTTAAGGGCAAACAATTCCTTCCGAGAGAGGAAACTTCTATAACTAGCACATGAATTTCAAAAGCACAGATGTCCTACATTACCTTTTTTTTATTATTAGCAAACTACATCAAAAAAAACAATCCCTGTCCTATATCAAAGGTCCTTGTGAGGACCAATCTCTCTCATAAAACACAGGATTTTTTTTCTTTTCCCCCCATTAATTAATTTAATTAATACACAGTCTGCGCGATAACGGACTCTTATTTTTTTGAACCGGGACATGTTACTAACCCCGAATAAATAATCGGGGGGAATTTATTTTGATAAATAATAGCCCGAATAAATAACGGGCATTTATTTTCAACGAACACAGGGGCTATAGGTGTGGGATCTCGTGTTTAATTTTTTTGTGCGTGATTAGCAGTTCTCTTTCGGAAAAGATAGTGCGCCCTTAAAAGGACGATTTTTTTTTTATATGTAATAAGGCATTACATCGTTGAGGAGGTCTGTAGTCGTTCCCTTCTATCAGCGCAGACGGTACAGGTCAAAGGTAATAATTCACACGGTTGGGGTCGGTTGGCCTCTGCACAGGTAGGTATTTGCGCCCGACGATGGATGCAGACTTCACACAATGCCTGGTGACCGCAAGGGGCGATGGCAAACTTCGCAAACTGGTTACTACATTCCACGCAGGGTAAATACAATTGGCTTTGCCGTTCTGTGTTACAGCCCAATGTTGAAGTTGTGATCGCCCAAACATAATACACCTCGTCGTGGATTTTTTGGGGGGTTATTTTCCTCTCTCTCTTGGGCCTTGTATCTTTTCTGTCTTGCCTCTCCTGTTGTCTATTCAGCCTGACATCTTTTCTTCTTGCCTGTACCCTCTTCTTCTTCTTGGTAAAATGTTCTCTGTTCTGTGCCTTGTCATCTGGTCTTGCTTCTTCTGTAGCCTCGGTTCCATGGCTTCCCTCTGTTTCGGGGGGTCCCTCTTGTGCCGTGTCGTCTTTTTCTTTAGCTGGTGGTGATTTCAACATCCTTTCTAAGTTGCAATCTAGCTCGTCAAAAGATGGGTAGACGTCTGGGAAAACATCCGGTATGGCTGAAGTTGAGGCAGGCTGGTTCCCGGGTGGAGGTGGAAATAATTCTGCCATTATATCAGTTATCCAGGGTTGGTCATCTACCAAATTAATGATATTGCCGTAGAGTTGATTTTCATCATTGGTGAAGAAGTCGGATGTATCCATATCCTTGATTTCAGTCAGCGGTAATGACTCCATGACTGGGTACTCAATTGTGAATAATTAAAAAAAATACTGCGCTATTTATAGTCTAATACGCGGACCGTAGCGAGAGCACTCTAGCTGTGTGCTATATATTTTTACGACACTAACAATCTGTGTTTCTTTCCCCATTTTAAAACGGGTGTCATTTTTACAATAACTGTCAGCACACCTATAATTTTATTGCAAGTTGCACTCAGGCAATTCAGTGTATTGTATTTAAAAAAATTTACAGTCTAACGCCACACTAGACCGTTATTTTATTAATTTTTAGTGATTTTAAACCCATAAAATTCGTGTACGGTAGTATAAAACACCAGGTACATTGGAAATAAATTGATTTTCCTGACTAAAAAAACGTGTACACTATGGGTGACAGTCTTCTAATAATTCCCTGAAAATTGTAACGATTTTATCGAAAAAATAATAGGAAATTTTAATACTGGGACAAGGGTAACATAGCACTATACAGTGGGCCAGCCTATCTTGCACTGACTGACACCGGTGTTGGGAGATGCATACAAGATGGCGGCCTGTGCATGGCCGCCATGTTGTACTCACCTCCCAATCACTATACAGTGGGCCAGCCTATCTTGCACTGACTGACACCGGTGTGGGAGAGAGAAACAAGATGGCGGCCTGTGGATGGCCGTCATTTTGTATCCACCTTCCATCCCATCCACTAGACTATAAATAGCGTGTATTTTGACATTTATTCACCAATACAAATCATGAGTTTTAGAAGAAGACCCCTGTTTACGCACCATCCGACTCGAGATCCAAGAAATGCTGCTACAGAAGAACACAGAGAGATGGTTAGCCATGAAGAAGACGGAGGATTGACGATCATCACAAGTTTTCAGCAGGTTATTGAAGACGAAGCCACGTTACTACACAATACCGAAGAACTCGCCGAACAACTCCGGCGAGATAGAGCAGAAGGGAATAGACGGATGCGAATTGAACCACAGGACCAAGACATACACAGAATGGAAGAAGACGACAGTGATGTGACGGAGGGTGGGGAACAAGACGGGGAGCTGCCCTGGCTAAATACTAGTAGACCTCCAACAACAACCACGATGACGTCGCCTGTCGACACTCCAGGTATAATGACTTCGGCTGAACACCATGCAGGATTTCCAACAACAACGCCGCCTGACGAAACTCCAACGATTTCAGCTGCAGAAACACAACAACCATGTCGCCACGAGGTCGAGGTAACCCGACTCAACGATGAGATTATCGCCATGCGGGGAAGGATGATTGGAATGGAGGTGACAATGAATGGAATGGAGGTGACCATTTCCCAACAGAAGAAAGAACGCCATCTAGAAGAGAAAAAAACACGATGCAGTATCTGCACCGACGAGGAAAGTTTGTACGCCGTGTTACCCTGTGGACATCTTTGCCTGTGTAAGGATTGCTGGGTGACACTGTCGTGTGAAGGTGCGATGTGTCGCTGCGTTGATGCCGGAGAGTCCCATCTAAAAATAAAGTGCCCCATATGCAGGAAGCATGTGGGAGGGGTGAAGCGAATATACCGCGCCTAAGTGTCACACTATCAAAGGCCCTTTTCAGGGCCAACCCATCTTTCCGGAAGTGGAAACTTCTTTCAAAAGCACACAAAAATAACACCAGCCCCCATCATCCTTTTTCCAAAAAAATTTTTTTTTTCAAAAAAAAAAAAAAATCTTCACACACAAGGTGAAATTTTTTTTATTTTTGAGGTAGTGGGTTGAGTGAGGTATCAAATTGAAGCTGACGTGAAATGCTTCACATTGATACCTCACTCGACCCCATTGGACCACTAGGGGCTCCCCTAACTCCAAAAAGGCTATTTTGAAGATCGATATCAACACCTTGTGTGTGAAGATTTTTTTATTTTGGAGGTAGTGGGTCGAGTGAGGTATCAAATTGAAGCTGACGTGAAATGCTTCACATTGATACCTCACTCGACCCCATTGGACCACTAGGGGCCCCCCTAACTCCAAAAAGGCTATTTTGAAGATCGATATCAATCTTCAATTTTTTTTTTTTTTCAATTTTAATTTTGGAGGTAGTGGGTCGAGTGAGGTATCAAATTGAAGCTGACGTGAAATGCTTCACATTGATACCTCACTCGACCCCATTGGACCACTAGGGACGCATCTAACCCCAAAAAGGCTATTTTGAAGATTGAAGATTGATATCAATCTTCAAAATAGCCTTTTTGGGGTTAGAGGCGTCCCTAATGGTCCAATCGGGTCGAGTGAGGTATCAAATTGAAGGTGACGTGAAGGAGCATCTGATAGACTGGGTGTGGGCTTGAATTAGGGTGATTCTGCGCATGCGCGAAGGCCGAAGGCTATGAAAATAGCCTTTTTTGGAGCTAGGAGAGCCCCTAGTGGCCCGATGGAGCCGAGTGAGGTATCAATGTGAAGGTGAGGTGAAGGGGCATCTGATGGACTGGTGTGGGTTGAACTATCAGCATTCTGCGCATGCGCAAGAATGGAAATAGACGTTTTGGAGCTATTTGACTATTAAAAAAGGAAAAAAGAATGAACACTAAGCATTTTTTTTAATTTTCTACTATTTTTTATTAACACAGAATGAACGTATTCACAAGGGTATTGAATTTAATACAATTATATCTGAGTATTGAATTTTTAATACAATTAACAGTCAAAAAAACTCTGAAATTTTTAATACAATTATACGCTCTCCAGATCAATAAATGTGTATGGTCAATGTTTTTCAACACTTGTTCTGCTCAATAGTTCGCCAACAAGACTTGTATGAATTCATCATCGTCTTTCCGGCCTTGGTGCACATAGATGTACGTAATAATCTCTTCACGTGGAATTTTGGCAGGGCAAGCCGCTTCCACGCCCAGGGCAATTTGCTGCTCGGTTACCTTCTGTAGTGCTTCAGTGATGCTCGCGTATGAGGGTACCAGAGTGTCCATGCGAGGTATGATGAGCTGCAGGACTGTGTCGATGTACTTCTGATAAATATAGTGAGATACCTGGTAGGCCAGAGCTTCACGAATTTTACTAGCAAGACTCTGCAACTCCCGCCACGCCGTTAATTTCAAAGGGACACCTTGAGGACAAGCAACCAGCTCTTGCGTATCTAACCGCCTTCGCCATTTTCGAATATGCACCAGGAGCTGGTCATTGAAATAAGCACAGCTCACAAAGATGTCGTCACCCACATGAAATTTCGCTTCGTCATTCCCCTGGTCGCGAATAACCGCATCGATGGCGTAATCAAGGGCCTCCAGTTTTTGCCAGGTGTCAGAGTTCAGGGCAATATGCTTACCAGGTCTGTCGTTAAAGCCCGCTGCATTAAAATGCACTTCCGCGTCTTTCACACTCACAGTTAAATAGGGTGAGAGCTCCCAGATGTCCTTGTGGGCTGCCTGGTTAGCCTCCTGGATCAGGTTGTTGATCTCCTGGACAAACATAGGAAGTTGAAATTGTTCTTTCAAAGACACTTCCTGGGGTACTACTGGCTGCTCAACCACAGGTATTTGTAACGGTGTTAGTCGAGGGCGTTTGGGTCGTCCAGCACGTTTAACAGGTGTAGTACTCTCTGGGCTAGTGTGCGTACGTTTACCAGCTGTACGCTCTTCGGTGGAATCCATCACTAAGATATCTTCATCTGGTATAACGTCGTCGGCTTCAAGTAGATGTGCTAGTTCTTCATTTTCCGTCTTCTTCAGCGCCTCCACGAAGGCTAGAAATGCACAAGGACCACGGCGCGGTAGATCGTCGAGGAGAGCTCTGTTTTGTCCTGAAGGAGTCTTCGCCGCCATGATATTTTCGACACCCTGTTTCAGGAGTATGTTATCGGCCATAAGCACATCACATAATGCGCCCACATGCTCCATCTCATCAACCAGGCGAACACGGTTCTTTCGAAGCGTAACTAGGTCGGCTGACTCCATGACTGTGGGCTGGTGAGTAACTAATACCGTGTAAAAGTCTGGTGAATTTGCACTGGTAAAATGGAATACAGTAAAACGGTTCTCCACAGCTGATACAAGTAGGCAAGCAGGCTGGATGACTGACTAGAGGTGAAGCAAGCAGGCAGACAGGCAGGCAGGTAGACAGGCTGGGAGGCTGGTCAGGTCAGGTAAGTCACAGTGCTACGCAAAGATAGTGCAATGAATACATCCCTTCCCTAAAAATCGACTCCTTTTATACGTTTTTCACTGGAGGTGGGTACAAAATGGTGGATACTCACCTCCCACTCCCCTAAAAACCAAGCCGCCATCTTGTACCCACCTCCTACCACGTCAATTGATGAAGAAGGTGGGTACAAAATGGCGGATACTCACCGCCCACCACCCTTAAAACCAAGCCGCCATCTTGTACCCACCTCCACCGTGTCAGTCAGTGCACTGGTGTGGTGGAGGTGGGTACAAAATGGCGGATACTCACCTCCCACCACACCACCACACAGGCCGCCATCTTGTACCCACCTCCACCACACCGGTGTCAATCAGTGCACTGTGTGTGGAGGTGGGTACAAAATGGCGGACTGTGTCGTGGTGTGGTGGGAGGTAAATAGCCGCCATCTTGTACCCACCTCCACTCACATCCACTCACGCATGCGCACACCCACACTTATGACGTCACACCAAGTTCTGCGCATGCGCAGTGAGGCGCTGGGACCTCGAAAGGCTCTTTGTATACTACTACCGTAAAGGTGAACATTCACCAGGGGGACCGTAAAGGTGAACATTCACTAGGAGGATCGTTATCTATCACCTCAGTATACCTAAGAACGGCCCTCCTGGTGAATGTTCACGTTATAGGCATATCGAAGTGATAGAGAATGGTGCCCCTGGTGAATGTTCACTTCATAGGTGTGTTGAGGTAATAGAGAACAGGTACCGTATATCGAAGTGATAGGAACGGTGCTCCTGGTGAATGTTCACGTTATAGGCATATCGAAGTGATAGGAACGGTGCTCCTGGTGAATGTTCACGTTATAGGCATATCGAAGTGATAGGAACGGTGCTCCTGGTGAATGTTCACGTTATAGGCATATCGAAGTGATAGGAACGGTGCTCCTGGTGAATGTTCACGTTATAGGCATATCGAAGTGATAGGAACGGTGCTCCTGGTGAATGTTCACTTTATATGTTTATTGAAGTAATAGTGAACGGTCCTCCTGTTGAATGTTCACCTTGTAGGTATATTGAAGTGAAAGAGAACGGGGGTTTCTGGGGATTGTATAGGTATATTGAGGTGATGGACAACGGTCCCCCTGGTGAATGCTCACCTTATAGGTATATTGAAGTGGTAGCGAACGGTCCTCCTGGTGAAAGTTCGCCTTATATGCACAATGAAGATATATAAAACAGCACCCCTGGTGAATGTTCACTTTATATGTTTACTGAAGTAATAGTGAACGGTCCTCCTGTTGAATGTTCACATTACAGGCATATTGACGTGATAGAGAATTGTCCCCCTGGTGAATGTTCACTTTATAGATATGTTGTAATAGAGAACAGGTATATCGAAGTGAAAAGGAAGGGTTCTCTTGGTGAATATATATGTTTATTGAAGTAATAGTGAATATTGAATGTTCACCCCCGGGGAATGTTATCAGTATATCGAAGTGATAGAGAACGGCCTCCTTGGTGAACGTTCACATTATATGTTGATTGAGGTAATAGGAAACGGTCCTCCTGGTGAATGTTCAAGTTATAGATATATTGAAGTGGTAGAGAACGGTCCTCCTCGTGAATGTTCACGTTAAAGGTATATCGAAGTAATGGAGAATGGTCCCCCTGGTGAATGTTCAATTTATAGGTATCTTGGGGGTAATAGAGAACAGGTGTATCGAAGTGATAAGACCGGTCCTCCTGGTGAATGTTCACTTTACGTGTTTATTGAAGTAATAGTGAATGGTCCGTTCAATTTATAGGTATATCTTGAGGTAATAAAGAACAGGTATATCGAAGTGATATGACCGGTCCTCCTGGTGAATGTTCAATTTGTAGGTATCTTGAGGTAATAAAGAACAGGTCTATCGAAGTGATGATATGACCAGTCCTCCTGGTGAATGTTCACTTTATATGATTATTGAAGTAATAGTGAGCGGTCCTCCTGGTGAATGTTCACCTTATAGGTAAAATTCAGGTGATGGATAACTGTCCGCCTGGTGAATGTTCATCTTATAGGTATATTAAAGACATAGAGGACGGGTCTTCCTGGTGAATGTTCACCTTACAGGTATATTGAGGGTATAGGGGATGGATCCCCTGGTGAATGTTTATCTTATATTGAGGGGATAGTGGATCCGCGTGTCCCTCGTGAATGTTTACAATTGAATTGTACATTGAAATGATAGAGAAAGGTCCCTGATCGCGCTATTCTGATCGCGCTATTCAACCTTTTTTTCGTGGATTAATAACCATTTTGAATGACCTTCATATACATTTTATTTATACTCAAGTGAAAAATATATATACAGTATGGGTAGGATAATAAAAAAAATTTCTTCAAATATATGACCGGTAACTCCAGTTCATTGAAACAGACGATAGGATTGAACTTCAGAAATCTGTTTTCAAAAATAGAAAAAGGATTGCGTATTTCAAAGGCTATGGGTACTGCAAAGTACTCATACAATTCCGATTAAATATCGGGTATGTTGTCAAAAGGCACAGAGTTATAATAAAGGGCGAATAAAAAGTATATTTTGCAGTGTGTTCGTACTATGACTTGAACGGAGTGCAAGGAGAACTATATATTATATTTAGTTCGAAATTTGGAAAAGGGTGTGAAACAGTCCCATGTACATTTTGTGCATATCCGCTACGCAATGAATACACCCGGATTGCTCTGTGAAGATAGCAGAACGGGCAAATGGCAAATTCCTTACCCCTTGAGCTATGGCTGAAAACTTATCACACTGTATACCCTTGGGTCAAGCTCTATCAGAAAGGTAAAAATATCCAAGATAGCCAATGTGATGACGTCCCAGTGACGTCATTTTAAAAAAGATAATAATTTTTTGGTCGATTTTCCGGTCACATTTTCCGATGTATTTTACCTTTGCCATTTCTCGGCAATAGCGGCAAGATAAATTAGTAAGTAATAGTCTGATGTGAAATAAAATAGTTTTTGTCCACTTTTCCTCACAGAAAAGCAGAAATTTTGAACAAAATGACGAAAACATCACTTTCCTGTTAGACTGTTAGATACGGTCGCCATTTTAAATTTACCCATAATCAGAAGCTCGGAGGGTCATGCAAATAGGATCAAAATGACTCCAATATTGTGTGCTACAAAGTCATGGAGTGTCGGCTTTCAAGTATTTGGCGTTTCGGAAATAGGACAGAAAGTTTGGTATAGAGGAACATATTGCTCCTCCGCCCCCCCCCCCCAAACCGGCCTATAATCAACCATTTTTTCCAATCATAAATTGCTTTTCGACTTTCCTTATTATAACCATAATCTTACGACCAAGAGATATTATTTAGCCTGTCATGCTCTGGAAAAATGTTAGTACTGATTTTTTTTTAGAAACCGAGATCGAATCGAATTAAAAAAAATAATGGCGGATGAAACTACACACGTATTCAAGTCCGGCTGTTTTTATGCTATTACTGAATCAACATCTGAATCGAAATTTTCAAACACGTTGTGAACATTGTCAATTCGCAGCATCTTACTTGTGAAAAAATAACTTAGGACCAGAATATTTTTTTTCTCAAAATGTCCGGGTAGATAGAAAGTTATTTCTCATTAACTAGGTCTGAAATATGGTAAGATATATGATCAATAAATTATTTGCAGAACTGTATAGCTGGAAATTATTTCAAACATGTGAATTATTAAAGCCTTTGTGAACATCATTTAAGATTATTTTTTGTCAAAATTGAAATTTGACAGTTAGAAATCTTTTTAACTGAATCTATAGCTCAACAATCTGAATAACACATGTATAAATTTCAGAATATTTGTTTATTTCAAGACATTTTTTACGTTAGAGAAACAACATGTTCCCGCTCCAATCTTCAAAAAAGTTTCTGTACGTTTCCCATTGAATGCTGATGACCAATGCAGACTTTTCTTCTTATTTAAATAATTAATTAATGGGTATTTATATTTTAAATTATGCCCAATTTTCCTAAATATAGCAAAATTTATGGTTAGAGTTAGGTTACTGTTGTCTGTACGATATGGTCTACAAGAACTAGCTTCCATCAATTGTGAAGTTGGTTATTTTTTAGTCTAAAATCAGTTATTTGTACAACCTATACATATGTATATAAATTTCATATGATCCCATAATATGCTTATTCACTATCATGTATAACCTACTTAAACTGACGGACGATGCTGTTAAAACATCAGAAATTCCTTTACTGGACCTACCAAACCGCAGACTGAAAATGTCCTGGGATTTGGATTACTACTGCCACAACTTGCACAAGCAGCTGGGCAGTTTTATCGTCCATAGGCCTACATCGTGGAGATCTTTCCAGCCCTGCTAGTGAATACGGTCCTGCTGGTGAATGTGCCTGCTCGTGAATGTACGTTGGCCAGTACTTTTGCCATAGCTAGTTAAACAGTTTTATTTCAGAAACAGACACACGACTGTCGATGAGCTGAAGGTGCCAGCTATATATTTTATGACAGACACGCATCTCGATAGGACGAACTCCCATTTGCGTACACTTCGCCATCCATAAGATGGCTTGCGAATCGTGTGTCTCCATTATCGCGGAGCGATATCCGGTGTTTTACCGGATTCTGTTCGGCCTTCATCCGGCGGAGAACAGACTCGAAAACTCTGATAAATTACAGGTTTTCATACATACCCCGGAAACAGATATTGCCTGGGCTTACAAAATATATAGGTATGGATAACTTTCTTAGTAGATCATCACATGACTCGAAAATGGCGGGTTACGTTGGGGTTACGTCGGTAGACTTTAGCTGATTGGCTGACGAAGTCACGTGGTATTGATTTCTGGAAACTCCCTCTAGCAGTTGTCGAAAGTAGTCTGAAATGGATACACACGATCCCAGGGTCAGTCTTACCGCGTATAGATTACAACACATATAAGGGAAGTGGGAAGAGGTGCCGACATACTGACTGTGTCACATGACTTCACAGAATAGTCTTCTGGTTAACCTATTCTAAAGCACATACCAAGAATCTAACGATTCGTGATATGTGTTGTATCTCAGGTACGCTTTTATTGTACCTGTTCATGTGGTAACATGGATGATATGACCACACGGCCCCTAGCACCGGCATAAGCGATATTAGATACAAATTTAGAGAGCTATGATGGAAATGCTCTGACAACTCGTATACTGGTAATTGATGAGCTGTTTCGCTGTGACAACTCGTACATTGGAGATTGGTGAGCTGTATCGTCGTCAGATGTAAATGACGGCAATTAACACAAAAGACTAGTCTGTAAGGCCCGATGTCGACCCAGCATCAACTTCCCACAAATGCCAACATATATCAAAGACCAGAAGGTCTGTACAGGGGCGGGCCTCGGGGACGAAACGTCCACCAGCAGAATCTCGCCATATACAGGTAAAAATTACAACACATATAAGGGAAGTGGGAAGAGGTGCTGACATACTGACTGCGTCATATGACTTCACAGAATAGTCTTCTGGTAAACCTATTCTAAAGCACATACCAAGAATCTAACGATTCGTGATATGTGTTGTATCTCAGGTACGCTTTTATTGTACCTGTTCATGTGGTAACATGGATGATATGACCACACGGCCCCTAGCATCGGCATAAGCGGTATTAGATACAAATTTAGAGAGCTATGATGGAAATGGTTACAGGTTGGACGAACTCCCTGCAGATACCCTACTATGGAGTAGATAATGTGTGCATTATTGCGCAGTACGCGGCTAAGTCACATCCGGGTCTCCGCGTGAATATTGGCTCTCCTCTTGAACGGTGCCGTGGTGAATGTTGGCTGGCAGCTGCTACTCGGACAGGCCCCAAATCGAGGACATCATTGGTTGACATTTCATCCAAAAGGGGTAGAGTGAAACTTCCCGATGGCGATGTTTTCAGGGTATATCGCAGCTCTTGTTCGATAGGTTAGTATTCACCTAACCTCATTCAGAATGAAAGTACTTAAAAGTACTGAAAGTCGGCGTAATTATGCGTAATTATGGCATGCATAGTAGTGGCTTGAAAGAATTTGACCCGGTTAAGCTGTGGCAGTTGGTTACGAAATGGAGATATCTGCAGACGAACTTAAAGGTCAACCCAAACGCTCTGAGGTCAAAAATATAAAAAATTAGTCCTTTCGATTCTGAAAATAATGATACTTTTTTCATAATATTGTGCAGTCTGGTTGGCGAGATATTGCCGTTTGAAAGGTGAAAATCGCTCTCCTGTCAATTCCAGCTGTGACGTCACGGAGGGAAGCCGTCTTGTATTCTGTATGTTAAAGCCGTATACCACAGTCGTAAGTAGCTGCTGATTTCTGGAGATTTTCGGAGTATCGGGGCATCATTTGTTAAATATGCCGCGACGTTGTGTAGTGGGAGGTTGCAGTTTTACTACAGATGACGGTGTTAGTATTCATTTGTGGCCTAAAGACGAGAAAATCGCTGCAAATTGGACGAAATGTGTACGCAACACGAGAGTGTGGAAAGAGGGCCCGAGCCAGTACTCTTATAATTTGCTCGGCACATTTTGACAGAAATTAGACATCATTCGAGGACATCTACAGCGTAGCAGTTGAATTCGGGTACAAACCAAAACCAAAGAGGACAGCTATTCCAACTATCAAACCTAAGAACAATCAGAATGTGACGGCAAAGAAATCGGACAAGGAGAATCTATCACGGACATCGGCTGAACGAACCTAGCCTGCAAGCGAGGCCTCGGGCAGGGAGACGGCTGTAGACCTACATGCCCTGCTCGCTCTCGCGTGGCATTTGTTGCTTGAGCACCTACAGGTTAGACTCTATTTCATATATACTATTTAATAATAATAAAATGATCTTTCATAAATATATATACGTTTGATAAGTAAATAAATAAAAAACACCAATTGGAGTGAATGGCTGTAGATACAGAAGTGATAATAATACTTTTATAATCCCTTGACATTTGAGATTGTGGGAATATCATTCGATTTCAATTTAATTGAGGTAATTTGTCGAAAATTGAGCACTTTTCGCCATGAATGCCCAAAGTATTTTTTATCAAACTATATAATTCTGAAATTGGTATTTCATGGGGATTATGGGAAACAAACAAAATTCAAATCGGACGTATATCAGTAGAGTTATCAACAGTTTACTGTCCATACTGCCGAATCCCGGAGTTTATCCCTTCGAAAAGACTGCCTCGGTCAGTAACAACAATAACAACACAGATGTGCTCGTTCTTTACATCACAGAATCGTTCTACATTCAATACAGTTTGAAATATATGGACATTTGGTCTTATAGATGACGATAATAAGGTTTCCAGTCAAGTTACATACCAATCTGTATTCAACAAACGACCTCTCCGAATCCTGTCGTCGTCGAGTTCCACGTTGCAGAGTGGTTGTCACTGTCAGAATCGGAGCCGTACGGCTCAAATTGATAGGGCTGAATTCCGCCGTTGGTCTGCAAACAACTGTTAATTTGTCCGTCATCATCCTACTCTATGTCTATTTCATCTTCTTGGCGAAAAATATTTCCATCTAAGCAGCTGATATCGCTCGAATCGACATCTGAACCGGAGCTCTGACTGCACTCGCTTGCCATGTTATCCGCTGTTTTTTCTCAGGCAACTTCCCTGCGTGACGTCATCAACCCAGCTGTGAAAGTGTGAAAAAGCCCACTTTGCTCCCATATTACGTGTGTTTCTGATCAGATTAGAATTTGTTCAATATTTTTTTCATACAAAGTGAAGTATGAACTATGATTTTTAAGGATTTTTAGACCCAAAAAAAATCCGTTTGGGTTGACCTTTAAAGACATACATGTACATCAAATTCGATAGAATTGTTGTTTGCTGTACGAACTAAAATATCTGATCACCCTCCATATCCCTGAACAAAAGTAACGCAGGCAACATACTCCGTCTTCACACTTCAAACACTCAGCTTTTTGACGTAAATGCAAATGAATGTACGAGTTTTCGACCATCTTGCCGGGGCCTTCAATTTCACAAGAACATACATTTATTTCGAACTGATGACACATAAATGTACTGAAACTATACATTTCGTCTTGTTTTCTAGATTTTTCAGGTCATTGTGTTTTTATTTCTCTAATATTGGTAGGGTTCTTCCTTGTCCTACAGTTAAGATATATGTCGTTGACAATAACTGTAAAGCATTGTCAAATTAACAGATGCCTGTAAAAAACCTCCGGGAAATTTAAATGTTAGAGGATAGCATCACCAGTCGACGCATTGCATTTATAGAACAAGTCTATCTGCATATTTTCATATGTCTTACTCAATCTTCTAGATGAATGGAAGTGGAACTGCTGTATCTTGCAATACTGTCTAATTTTGTTGAACCAGCTGTCTAATTATAACTCACTTATTATAAATGAAACTTGTACATACTGGTTCATGTTGAACTGGAAGCCCCGCGTGTGGTCACGTGCTCTGCCCAATTTGGGAGTGCAGTGTAATGGTGACGTAATTAACCCAAAATGGGGGTGGGGGAGGTTTATGACCCTCGTGCTCAAACGTTTCCCTCTAAAGAAGAAGACGAGAGAGGGGAAACTTTCGAACTTTATGATTTTCAGCGAAGCCTGTTGGGAACATTTTGAAACTATTCGCATAATCCTGGATGCAACTATGAATACAAGTTGTTCGACATAAGATGTCCTCCGATTTTTTTTTTTTTTTTTAGCATTTTTCCCATCTTCCTTGCAGGGAAAGACAAAGAAGTATTTCACTTTTCTCTATTTTGAAGAATTTTCGAAGCAGCTAAATCGAGAAATAATATAAAGAAATGAACATTCAGTGCAGAAATATGTCGAAAATGGCTTCCGGTAAGACGAAGTCACCGGGACGTATTTTCAGCATCACATCTGGAGTTTTTATTAATTTTTGCTGGTAAACGTGGCCAAAAAATACAGTATAAAATTTTCAGCACCATAGACACAGGGGTAATGAAAATACAGAGGATAAAATCAAAGGGGGTATTCAAACCCCCATAAAATTCGAAGCATTGTCTTTTTGAGATTGCTCCACCTCTGATTGTATTCAACGTGATTCATTGTATAACTGTGCCAAATTTCATGCTTTTAACGCAAACTGCACAATTGTTCTGCTTAACAGCTGACTCAGCGAATACAGTTGAACTGTGCCCAATGTTTTGCAGATAACGATAAATGATCGTAGCATCAAGTATGAGATTCAAGGTCGCTTCCGTCGCTGGAAGTTTGTGTGGGACTGTCTAGCCATTGATGTACAGACTGGAATCTCCATCAAATCCAAAAACTCGGCGTCAAGACAAAGAGACTTGGAACGTGAAATTGAAGAGCTTTTCCAGAAACTTGAACGGGAGAATATTGTTACAGGAAGTGGGCCATTCAGGTTAGCAAGTTGGGGCCATACCCCATCAACCAGTCCACCGCTAGAAGGGTCTGCGGGCATGTATCGGCATGAATCGTATTTTTTCTAAGCAATTCTGTAGCGTGATTGTCAAAATGGACATTTTATTTGTTGCTGTGTGTGGGAGCTAGCTTGAACAGGCTACCTGAAAAACTGCCAACACTTCCACGTGCTACAAATCAGACAGTGAAGTTCTTCATATACTCTTTACTTTTCGTTCTTCTGCCACAAATAAAGTCAGTTTTTACTGTAATTATACGTAGACACCGATTCATGGCAAACTGGAGTTAAAATCTTAACAATAGACTGCTTGTATTATATGTTCCAGTCATGTATTATCTTGTACCAAAGGAGCAGTATATATTAACGATCTGTATTACAGCAATTAACGATTTAATGTAGGTAAAAATGAGAAATATGATTATTCTTCCGTATCTTCAACCATGCGGCACCGATACAGAATCAGAAACTATCGAAATTGTTTTTGTTAAATATTTTTTGTATCTTTTAGAAATCCTTTTAGACATGTAAAAATGCCATTCATCTCTTATTTGGGGACGTCTTACACTTCCCAGGACCATTCTGTCTATTTTTCATTATTTCACTGTTTGATTTAGAGCTGTTTTGTCAATTAATTCTAGACACAGGATAGACGCATTATTGATTACACTGCTCCGAGGGGAAATGTAATAGTGCATCAGTTCTGTTTGAGGGTCTCGCGAGGAAACTTGCTTCTCTCTCCTTTTCCGCGAACTGGTCCAACTAGGAAAGAAAATTCAGATGTATTATATTTTATACTTACACTCATTAAAACAGAACTTATATTTTAGGTTATATTACTTATGTATACACTTTTTACATATCATGTAGATGTAGTCATTATTATTTTCTTTTCCTATACCTACCATGTACTCAATCACTTTAAAAAAATAGATCATAATTGGACACGTTTACACCATACTCTCAATGGATTTGTGTGGAAGTTTTTGCAATTTAAAAGAGCATTGTCACCTTTGTGAATTCTGCATCTTGGTCTCCCTGAATTGTTCCGAGCTAAATGCTTACAATATACAATTATTGCATGTTATAGAGTGGGACATCACGATTTGTCAGCTGCGAGCGCGAGTTGTACATCACTTGTCTCGAGCTGATAAATCGTGATGTCCCACTCTATAACATGCAATAGTTGTTTTATTATACCGAATGTCCTATTTGAATAAAATGGGGACTTTATAAGCATGTGAATGAGGATGTTACGGTGAAATAAGCATATCGTGTTCAACACTGCGCGACCGTTGTTGATTTCAAAACGTCGTGTCAAGATCGACTGTTCGATTCTCGGTTTGTTTGTCGACTCAATCGTATAATTTTGATGAGTAACGTTCGCGGTGATCTTACATACCTTTTCAAAAGATACCAAATTTATTTCAGTCAATTACCAAATCACATTCACTAATTTCTATCACCAACGGGCCGACGTTTACACGTCAGGTCGAAATCTTCGTTTCGGGGAGTATGTTGGCGCGCGCACTATGGGAGGCACCCCTTGGTCCGGCAGATGTCGCCGTGGAATAATTTGTGATGTACAACGCTCTGCCGTGGTACATGACATTTATTCAACGGTAAGGCAAGATATGACTGCATCATCACTGAACATCACGATTTGTAGAATGACACGTGACAGGCTGTCAACCAATGAAATCTTTAGGAATTTACATGAGGTATAATAAGGGGGTTTACACGAGCTGTACTGATGCCCATTTCGTATTTCAGATTTGACAATAATTTTATCGTGACAATAACAGGTGACTCTAAATTTAGCAAGCGATACCAAGGATTTTGAAGCTTATTTTCACAACTGGGGACCAGTAATTACCAATTGCAAAAATATCAAACCTCAATCAGCTATAGGGTTTTCCATCCAGGCTGATGACCCTGTGACATCACACGTGATGTAGGCGCTCAAAATCTAACTCACGACTCCTAACAGCACTCCCTAGTGTCACACAGAGGTATAAAGACTGGGTGAATTCTTAACTCATTTGTGATGTGCTTGCGTCATGCAACTACTGACCTCCTAATTAGGTTGCCTATGCTCATTGTTTCGTCATTATTGGCTGATTTTTTCACTATTTACTGTGTATGACACTCGTGTCATCAGTGGCTGGATCTGCATGAAGATTCGCCAGCTAATGTCAAAATTGTGATATTAGCTAACGAACTTACAAGGGCTTAGGACACTATTGTCTTAATGGCGACACTTATGTCATCAGTACTTGCTACAAGGGCATCGGGTTGTAATCTGCAGGCTTATAAAACTCTGAAGTCCTATGCATATTTTGTGGTTCTCATCCATGTGTAGAACGATAGAAGGAATAATGCAATACTGTACCAAGCTCCATATTTCCATTATTGTGTAAAAGCAGAACACTGTTTTCAGCAATGTTCACTTGACCAGTCCTGCGGGGCCTGGAAGGAGTTGGCTGCTACCAGGATGATATAATGATCATGTCACCAACTGAAGAACATCATCGGATACGTATGGATGCTGTTTTGACGCGCCTGCACGAAGATTAGATTGACCTCAAGCCGGAAGTCATGAAGCCAGAAGTGCCTTTCATGGGCCATATAATTGACGCGGAAGGCCTACACCCGACAACCGAAAGCGTGAATGTGATTGCGGATACTCCACCGTACAGTCATGTATCCACATGGGCTTTCTTGACCCTCTATACTACAATCCCACACCAGGACATTATTGTCCGTCTTAGTTAATTAATAGTATCGGTGTTCAAAGAAAGAAGTCATAAGCCAAATGCAATATGTTTATGTTCATTGTCTGCTGATATACATAATTATTGAATTCACGGAAGAGATTAAATTTAAAGAGGTAATGCTAGTGTAAAGGGATTCTGCGTGCCAAAGTGGACGGGGACATCAATACCAGCTAAGCAAGGCCCTGGCTCGCGAGACTAGGGTTAGAGAGGTTGTGTTCCATTCAAAATAGCTATGTGCCAAATTTCCTGCTTGTAACCAAAGGTGCAGAATATAACTGTAACTATGATGTATTGGTCGCGCACAGGATTGTCTAGCTCATCTTCTAACAGACGTAGATGAGAAGTCTTTGCTGAAACAATTGAACAGCTCTGTGTCAAATTGTCATGCCAGTTGCGCACATTGCGTTACCAATTAGCATGCATTGTGATGATTCAAAGTAATATTATGAACCGGCATAGCTCAGAGGGTAAGAGCAACTCCACGGATTGGAAGAGTCGTGGGTACGATTCTCGTTGGCAGTTAAAATATACTTTCTCTTTGAAATTAAATACAAAATTTTTATTTCAGTATTATAAAACCAGTTGCGCATAAAGTTAGTTTTGAATATTATCAATGAGTCGACATAACGAAGACGGTAAGTACAACTCCACGGATTGGAGGGTCGTCGTTTCGATTCCCACAGAGTTATAAATTATTCCTTCTTTCAAAACATATTTCCATATATGCAAATATGCTTAGGGGCTAAAGCTAAACATCATATCAAATTGTCATTTCTCGAAGTTAAAAATCTTTATTCGGCGAAAGTGGTGAGTTGTTGCCCTTTACTTTTGAAACATAATTGTTGCGTTTGTTATTATGCATAATCCATAATTCGATACCAACTATTATTCATTATCAATCATAATGACAATGTCATTATTTTCCTTGGTATATAAGCAATTCATGGAGCTTAAAACATACTGTTCAGTGAGACTGAAAAAAATGACTGATGTGTCGATCGTCAGCTTCCAAGCAACTGAATGAACAATGACTGATGTGTCGATCGTCAGCGTTCAAGCGACTGAGTGGTAGATTAAAATAGTTTCCTATGTCTCATCATTACAACAATGGCATGGTGTCCTCTTCTCTGATGAATCCAGATTCCACCTGAGTAACGCTGACGGGAGGGTGCGAGTTTGGCGTCGCCGTGGTGAACGGTACAACAATGACTGCATTGTGCAAACGGATCATTGGGTTGGAGAAAGTGTAATGGTTTGTGGAGGCATTAGCTACCATCACAGGACAGAGCTGCACGTGTGTAGAGGCAGATTAATGTGTTGAGACGTCACGTCGTGCCACTTTTCAGACGTCATCAAGATCTGCACACGTTTCAGCATGATAATGCTCGAGCGCATACAGCTCATGTCTCCATGGACTGTCAACAATCGAGCATTTTTGGAACAATATTGGACGTCGACTCGCCCAGGGTCCCAACTGCAAAATCTCCGTCAACTGGAAGCAGCATCGCAGCGAGAGTGGAGAAGGATCCAACAAGCAGCCATTCAGGGGCTTATCTCCTCCATGCGGCGACGTTGCATGGCGTGTGTGGCTGCTAGAGGTGAACACACACGTTACTGCTATTTGATTTTTACCCCTTGTGCCTATTTTTCACTGTAAAGTAAAGTTGTTATGGCCTCCGTGGGTTGTTGTTGATTTTATCGTGTCGGTAAATGCCCAGCCTACAATCATGCCAAAAATCACATTTCAGCTGCATTACGTGCGTTTTCATTGCGTCTCAGTATATAAGAGATTATCCCAGTCATCGACCCACCTCTTCTGGCTGAAGATAGATTTTCGAATCAGCTCACCAAACGACATATTCCATATCACAATATGCCAATTGTGCGCTTTCAAACTTACTTTCTGTGTTTTGACATATGCATCTCTAACATGGACTGGCTGAGACCATTGGAACTCTTAAACAAGCTGAATAACTTTATAATTCAGTACCGAGGAGTGTTATAATTGTTCACTATCTTACCAGAGTTCCCTCCCTTCCGCCAGTATGAAACTGGTGTCATTTATCCTGCTCCGATACCATGTGCTTTTCATAAACAGAGCCAGTCTAGAGTCACCCATTTTGGTGTTCATGATGTATATCAACATGAATACAACAATTCCATTGTATCTGCGTAACATCAACCCATTCTGTCTTAAGAGAAAAAGATATTTTAGGATGAATTACGAATCTCTCCTAAAATGTGATGTCGATGTTCAACTTACATGTACTTTCAAGATATGAGATACAAGTTGCTATTGGAAAACTGTACGACATGCATTCATTTTCAGTGCCAAATTACTTGGTGAATTGTACTTGTCAGCTGGTCCCGGTGTAGCATAGAGCGATTAAATGGTGTATTACCGGTTTCATTGTTTCTGTCCACCATAAATTTTATAAAACGTGAAAACCGATCACCGGTATCATGTGGTCGCGACATGTGAATAGACGACATTCACCACGTATCAACAATGCGCGGGAATCGGTTACAACTTTCGAAACGGACAAACAGCTGTGTCCAATGTATAATGTCCTCTAAAGTTACCCAAATATATAGTCGATTCAAATTGAGAAGGATTAATCGGTAAATGACAATTGACACACCAATTCACATCCAGAGCATCTGGGGAAGACGTTAGGCATGAATTGCTTCCTGAGACCATGTAAAATATATCAGTATAGGGAATATTTTCTCCGCTTCTTTGGACATTTTCCAAGGAGATGACGCCCTCTTTTTTTTTCTTTCTTAGCCCACCATCACCAGATGGTGGGCTGTTCAAATCACTTTTCGTCCGTGGTCCGTCGTCCGTCAGTCCGTCCGTCCGTAAACAATTCTTGTTATCGCGATTTCTCAGGAACTACTGCATGAATCTTTCTCAAATTTGGTACACAGGTTCCCCTTGGGGTCTAGTTGTGCAAGATACCTTTTTTGGTCCGATTCGAAAATCCAATATGGCCACAAGGCGGCCATCTTGGATTTCCCCATGAAACGTTTTTATCGCGATTTCTCAGGAACTACTGCCTGGATCTTTCTCAAATTTGGTACACAGGTTCCCCTTGGGGTCTAGTTGTGCAAGATACCTTTTTTGGTCCGATTCGAAAATCCAATATGGCCACAAGGCGGCCATCTTGGATTTCCGCATGAAACCTTGTTATCGCGATTTCTCAGGAACTACTGCATGGATCTTTCTCAAATTCGGTACACGGGTTTCCCTTGGGGTCTAGTTGTGCAAGATACCTTTTCTGGTCCGATTCGAAAATCCAATATGGCCACCAGACAGCCATCTTGGATTTGCCCATGAAACCTTGTTATCGCGATTTCTCAGGAACTACTGCATGGATCTTTCTCAAATTTGGTACACAGGTTCCCCTTGGGGTCTAGTTGTGCAAGATACCTTTTCTGGTCCGATTCGAAAATCCAATATGGCCACAAGGCGGCCATCTTGGATTTCCCCAGGAAAAGTTGGTATCGCGAGTTCTCAGGAACTAATGCATGGATCTTTCCCAAATTTGGTACACAGGTTCCCCTTGGTGTCTAGTTGTGCAAGATATCTTTTCTGGTCCGATTCGAAAATCCAATATGGCCACCAGGCAGCCATCTTGGATTTCCCCCATGAAACTTTGTTATTGTCATTTCTCCGGAAGTATTGCATGGATCTTTCTCAAATTTGGTACACAGGTTCCCCTTAGGGTCTAGTTGTGCAAGATACCTTTTCTGGTTCGATTCGAAAATCCAATATGGCCACCAGGTAGCCATCTTGGATTTCCCCATGAAACTTTGTTATTGTCATTTCTCAGAAAGTATTGCATGGATCTTTCTCAAAATCGGTACACAGGTTTGCCTTGGGGTCTAGTTGTGCAAGATACCTTTCCTGGTCCGATTCGAAAATCCAATATGGCCACCAGGCAGCCATCTTGGATTTCCCCATAAAACCTTGTTATCGCGATTTCTCAGGAACTACTGCATGGAACTTTCTCAAATTCGGTACACAGGTTCCCCTTTGGGTCTAGTTGTGCAAGATACCTTTTTTGGTCCGATTCGAAAATCCAATATGGCCACAAGGCGGCCATCTTGGATTTCCCCATGAAACCTTATTATTGCTATTTCTCGGGAACTACTGCATGGATCTTTCTCAAATTCGGTACACAGGTTCCCCTTGGGGTCTAGTTGTGCAAGATACCTTTTTGTTCCGATTCGAAAATCCAATATGGCCACCAGGCAGCCATCTTCGACTTCCCCATGAAACTTTGTTATTGTCATTTCTCAGAAAGTATTGCATGGATCTTTCTCAAAATCGGTACACAGGTTTGCCTTGGGGTATAGTTGTGCAAGATACCTTTCCTGGTCCGATTCGAAAATCCAATATGGCCACCAGGCAGCCATCTTGAATTTCCCCATAAAACCTTGTTATCGCGATTTCTCAGGAACTACTGCACGGATCTTTCTCAAATTCGGTACACAGGTTCCCCTTGGGTCTAGTTGTGCAAGATACCTTTCCTGGTCCGATTCGAAAATCCAATATGGCCACCAGGCAGCCATCTTCGATTTCCCCATGAAACTTTGTTATTGTCATTTCTCAGAAAGTATTGCATGGATCTTTCTCAAAATCGGTACACAGGTTTGCCTTGGGGTATAGTTGTGCAAGATAACTTTCCTGGTCCGATTCGAAAATCCAATATGGCCACCAGGCAGCCATCTTCGATTTCCCCATGAAACTTTGTTATTGTCATTTCTCAGAAAGTATTGCATGGATCTTTCTCAAAATCGGTACACAGGTTTGCCTTGGGGTATAGTTGTGCAAGATACCTTTCCTGGTCCGATTCGAAAATCCAATATGGCCACCAGGCAGCCATCTTGAATTTCCCCATAAAACCTTGTTATCGCGATTTCTCAGGAACTACTGCACGGATCTTTCTCAAATTCGGTACACAGGTTCCCCTTGGGGTCTAGTTGTGCAAGATACCTTTTCTGGTCCGATTCGAAAATCCAATATGGCCACAAGGCGGCCATCTTGGATTTCCCCATGAAACCTTATTATTGCTATTTCTCGGGAACTACTGCATGGATCTTTCTCAAATTCGGTACACAGGTTCCCCTTGGGGTCTAGTTGTGCAAGATACCTTTTTTGTTCCGATTCGAAAATCCAATATGGCCACCAGGCAGCCATCTTGGATTTCCTTATGAAACCTTGTTATCGCGATTTCTCAGGAACTACTGCATGGATCTTTCTCAAATTTGGTACAGAGGTTCCCCTTGGGGTCTAGTTGTGCAAGATACCTTTCTGGTCCGATTCGAAAATTCAATATGGCCAGCAGGCGACCATGTTGGATTTCCCCATGAAACTTTGCTATCGCGATTTCTCAAGAACTACTGCATGGATCTTTCTCAAATTTGGTACACATGTTCCCCTTGGGGTCTAGTTATGCAAGATACCTTTTCTGGTCTGATTCGAAAATCCAATATGGCCACCAGGCGGCCTTCTTGGATTTCCCCATGAAACTTTATCGCGATTTCTCAGGAACTACTGGATGGATCTTTCTCAAATTTGGTACACATGTTCCCATTCGGGTCTAGTTGTGCAAGATACCTTTTTGGTCCGATTCGAAAATCCAATATGACAGCCAGCCGGCCATCTTGAATTTCCCCTTGAAACATTATCGTGAATTCTCCGGAACTAATTCATGGATCTTTCTGAAATTTGGGACACCGGTCCCACATGGGGCCTAGTTGTGCAAGATATCTTTTTGTGGTCCAATTCAAGTTACGCTTCAAATTAATAAGGTATTCTCGAGTTGTGACGTTGCATCACAAGAGTCGGCGGATCAAACGGTGGGGCATATTCTATATATTGAGTATAGAGAATATCCATACTTCCACCATCTATATCAAGGAGTTCAAATGATTCTGTTTTTAAATGTATTTCTTCAAATTTTAAATCAGTTTACTTTAGTCCATGCCGTTGCAAGTGAACTGCCCCACCGTTTCCTCTGCCGATGGGTCGGCTACTCTTGTGACTCAACGTCACAACTCGACAACTGTAGACTATCGGTACTGCGTGTTTCGATCCAACGGAGATAATCAGGATTCAGACACTTTCAAAGTTTCAACGTAAGTGCAGAGACCGTATCCCTTCAGTATAAAGTTTTGTATCGGTACCACCTTGCTATTTTAGAGCATGGTATCTCAAAAGAGATGTCTTAAAGTAACCCAGTAAGCAGAACAGAATTAGCATTCATTCCTAATTATAAAATCTTAGGTAGGCCTACGTATGTTTCATAGCTCATGCCAAATTGTCAAAAAGATTTGTCTTCGCTTACAATACACAATGATGACACGTGCAAAAAAAAATACTACAAAACGAAGACGAAGGATCAGTTTCAGACTTCTCTAACTTTGCTCATTTCACTTGTACTATAACAACCGACATGTCAAGTACAGTTTCTAGAAATTTTGAAACTCCTGAAACTTATAAAGATAATATCTTGGTGTTTCCCCGTATCCTTTTTTCGATTTTTTCGCTCAAAATAAATTCAAAATTCTGCAAACAAAATTACAAATCAATTGTTTGTTCTTAGTAACAATGGACAAAAAGATCCTCTTGTCATTAGCTTACAATTATCAGACAATGGTGGGCGCCAAGATCCTTCAGGATCTCTCGTTTCTTTTTTCGTTTCTTTTTTTTTGTGGCAGGTTCCACTGTCTTTGTCCGACCAATTAGTGGAAGGCAATCAGTAGATGAACAGATATCCATTTGATGGTGATTCCAGATTTCGGTTTTTCTTAAAAAGAAAGGCCTAATGCTTTGTGTATTCAGGTATGTGTGTCTGATATCGACATATGCCCGGATACTGATGTGGATGTCAGACGAATTCACGAGGGCCAGTTTATTTGTATAGACCATTTGCAGTCCCTTTTTGGACGCTTTGAGAAACTTTGAATGGATTGGAGCGATATGCAAGAGATGCGAAATATTGACGATGTCTGGCAACTAAAAATCCACACGGCCTCGAACACCAGCTTAAGCGGAATTAGACATGCTAGCTCGGGAGTAGGCTGTTGGTGTATAGACAGTGTTACAGCACATGGAAATAGTACAGTCTCAAAAAACAGAATATGGTGACGTAGATGGTCTGGGTTGGAGGTGGATTAAGTGCACCGCGAGAGGGAAGAGAAAGACATACATAAAAATGACACAGGAGAATTTTTAAAATCGTCAGTGAAGAAGTGAGTGAGTGAGTGAGTGAGTGAGTGAGTAGTAGGGTTTAACGTCGTTTTGAACCTTGTTTCAGTCATATCACGACGGTGCCTAGATGTGCCAGAACACGAGAGTGCTCACAGTTCCTATTACCCTGGACACTGATCAATAACATGTCCGTATATGGACGATTTGTGATAAAAGGTTCTCATGTCACGATAACATCGTCAGTTACATGCAATCCCCAAATTAACAACAGTAATAATGGCTAGGTCAAGAGTAAATGAACACCCTTCAGCCATGATAGTAAACGGCAAAACAGCTTGCGGGAAAACATCGTGGGTTACGAAACTTTTGGAGGAAACTCGCATTAACCATTAACCGACGCGTATCGTATGGTGCTATAGTCAAAATTTATATATAGCCTCAGGATATGAAGTCTGTGATTTAGATATAAATAATCTCGCGTGGCTATACAGTGGCCCAAGGCAAATGTAACTGTGTGTCCGTGTTTGTACCGGGTAAACTGACATGCGATATTGATCCCACCTCGTTCATGTGGTGTTTTATATATGCAGTTAGAATATTGGCCTGTGGAGTCATATGACTTCTTGTGAGTACGCCGGTATCTTTTTCCAACACCTTTTATGTTGAGTTTAATAGGTTCGGCCCTGTTAATAGACCCCAGAACATAGCGTTGAGGCATTGGTAGTAATGTTAACATCTGACCAGAACTGTTGATGGTAGGCCTACTTTATACTTATTAAGTCATTCTACTGGGAGAGACATAACACATCGTTCGTATAAGGCTGTTGGTTATTTGCGCGGTGGACATTCATTTCTTGTGCAAAATTATTTGGTGAATTATAATCGACAGCTGATCTCGGTGTAACATATACAGCCATTGAATGGTGGATTACCGATATCATTGAATTTGTCTCTGTCAAAATCATATATTTTATACAAGTCTGGAGTTGAAGAGCGTTCGGTTAAGTCGCAAGGCATGAATATCTTCCTGGTATCATGCAAAATAGAGTGAGTGAGTGAGTGAGTGATCGAGTGAATGAATGAGAGTGAATATGATTTAACGTCGCTTTCAACTATATATCAGTCATATCACGACGTTGGGTCCTATTTCTTTTTACACCCGGGAACCCCGCGGAAAATAGATCATCATATGAGACATTATGTCCCTGTATTGGACATTTTCCAAAGAGAGGACACGTTCGTTTCGGGATGTTCCTGGATGTGACATATTTATGAAGCTGTCTCTGTGGTTGATACCATTTACATAATCACACACTGGTGACGAACACTTTTTATCGACGAAAAGCATATACATGTACTCGGAACCAGGTGAAAATGTCCTTAAATTTTGCAGTGCATTTAAATTAAATGGACCACCGGACGTTTTAAACCGAATACGCCCTCGTTTGACGTTGTGTCCATGGTGTGGCGGTGTATATTGAAAGGTCTATACAAAATTGACACACAATTAAACCTACGCCCGGGAATCGGTTACAGCTTCCGAGACAGACAAACAGCTGTGTTCGATACATGAAGTCGTATAAGGTTCTCATATATGGGGCAATTCAATTGATTTATGGGGAAATGACAATAGATACAAACTCGTATCCATAGGTAGAGCGTCTGGTGAAGACATGGGTATACATTACTACCTAGTACCATGTAAAACACATGGAACATTTTCTTTTATTTTCATGACATGTGTGAAAGTTTGTCAGTTACTTGCCGAAGGGCGGTGGTTCTCTCCGGGTACTCCGGCTTCCTCCACCAACCAAACTGACTGTCACCATATGGGTGAAACAAACTTGAGTGTGACATTAAGCCAAATTCCCTCCTCCTCCTCTTTTATTTTCATGACATTTTTCAAAGAGCATGCCTCCGTTCGCGATGTGTCCTCGTCGTCAAGGTGTGATTCAACATTTTCATGTTTGATACAGATACACTTATTATCGACGAAAAGCATATACGCTGGACCAGGTGAAAATGTTCTTAAATTTTGCAGTGCACCTAAATTAAATGGACCACTTGACGTTTAAAACGGAATGGTCCTTAAATGGTTGATACAGTCTGTAAACTGACACGCTGGCGCAGTTTGAACGAAATCAATACCGATGAAAAAAGTGGCTTCATTAATTCCATCAAAGGTGTGGCATATCATAATTAGGAATCGAATTATCCTTGTTCAGATACGCCATAATTCCTGGAGATCAAAAACCACTGAAAATGGCCTTACTTTAATATGCATTAATTAACTGAGCGCGTCTGCAGAAATCTATATTCTCTAATATGACCCAACACACCATGTAACCTGACCTTTCCGCTTAAACATATAAAATGATATATTATATTCAGGATATATTTCCTACCATTTTCTTCGAAATACGACCGCTGGAGATAAGGTCATTCCGTCCGATACCATTACGACAACTTTTGGAGGTGGCCAATCAAACTGGCCCAGAATTTCTTCACATAAAAATATGGAAAGGTGGTTTTGATACTTTTGAGAGGGAAGTATTATAGAAACTTTTCAAAATACATCTCAACCCATTCCTGGTGCAGTCAGATTTAATACCAACCAATGTTCACCGGAAGTCAAACCCCGAGTACAATCTGGTGACCTGGAGGTCTCCCGTTTTCGAATAAATCGATTTATCTCCTTAACTTGTCCTGGCGTTCTCAAAGAAGACGTCAGTTCTAATCCTGTCACCGGTTTCTTATGCAACCGTCATTCTAAACCAAACAAAAGAAATAAATCAGAGGGCGATCACAGAAACCGTGACAGGGTGTCTCTGTCTCTGTCTGATTGTAACCAGAGAGAGAGGAATGTGTTGGTTGATCAGATATCCAGACGTTTCCACCAAAAGTTCCCAAAAGGTTTCTTGTTATTCTTGAGGATAGTACAGGTAAGGAATGTCGTTAGACTGGATCACTGGAGATGATGTTACACTCCCAGCTAACACGTGCAAAACAGCCGGTATATTCTCAAGGTAAGAAATTTAATACTGATTTTTCTGTCTCTTTCACCAGTTATTCCAGACAGCCTGTATCAGAAATATCAGATTAATTCTGAGAACGGTTGCGGTTTGCTAGAGAATTGCCAGAAAGTGGTATATGCAACTGTTTTCGACGTTTTAATCTTATAAGGCCTGAAGCATCAAGAATATAACTATTTCTCGCATTTTCATGTAACGCAATGACAGTGGATATCATGAAAAAGGCGTTCTATACGACCTACACCGATGTACATCCCTTCCTCTACTATAACATTTCTTTGATATCCACCATCATTGTGGTATATGAAAATGTGGGAAATAATTATATTCTTGAAATGAAATATATATATATATATATATATATAACAACATCGACAAAGACACCCACTGCTAACCAAGCCACGGGACCTTGATCAGACACGTGCATTTGTTTAGCTATAACCCGACCACTTCCAAAAAGCTTCCGTGGCCTCGCAATAGCTTCAATATTCTATTACCGTCAGTGAGCCTGCCGTCTTCATTAGAGTATCGTTAAGTAATTCTCAGTTATAACACTCAAATAGATGTATTTTGAAAGCTAAACAATAACCAATAAAACGAACTGACTATTACAGATTCATGGCGTCAGCTCTAATAAAGAGGCTGTCTCGGGCTAGAATGGGACAGAATCTCTCGCTTCCACACATTAGAGAGCGATTGTTTGCTAGGTAGAATATACCAGCTTGCGCCTGCTTTTAGCCAGTCATGTGCAATAGTGCATTGCGGCGCGAGTGCGCATACGTAACCGGAAATGGAATTCTCTATCGAGAACAACAGGGATTAGAGAGATCGGAATTTCACCAACGTATACACTAACTCTAATCATACGCAATTGGGCATATTGAGTCGGCTGCACATGCGCAAACGAAAGCGGGACTTTCCAACAACAACGACAGAGGTTAAATATTCTGGTATTTCACCACAGGATATCCCTGAAACCAGTCATGTTGAATAGAGCAATTTGCGTGGACTGCCCATGCGCGACCCGAAGTGGAACTTCTTACGGAGAACGACATGTGTTAGAGGCAGGAGCGTTTCACCAGAGGGCGCACCTGCATAAACTCAGTCATGTGCAATTTTTCATTGTTTATCAACTGCACATGCATAACCGAAAGTGGAACTCTCTACCGAGTACAACAGGGTTTAGAGACAGCGAATACCCATAGACACATATGCAATATGGCATTTCGAGTTGAATGCGCATGTGCAACCCAGAACGACAGGACTTAGAGACTCCGGAATTCGTATTTAATAGGACATTGTGCGTCGGATTGAAACTCCCTACCGAGAACGACAGGGGCCAGGGACACCGTAGTTCACCACAGGAGACACCTGGACCCAGTCATGTGAAAGAGTGCACTATGGTTTAAATGTGCACGCATACCCGGAAGTGGAACTCTCTACAGAGTAAAACAGGGGTTATACACATCGGGGGCCTGTGCATGGCATTGTAGTTTGACTGCGCATGCGTAACCGGAAGTGCATTGCTCGGTTTTGCTATTAATTCCCGAAAGCTTCAGTCGTTTCGGTTTGGAAATGTCCGATACTCGGACATGATAATATTTATATTTATGTCTATATTTGAAGACATTTCACCATCAAGATACTAGGGCGCGCTGTTCTTGAAAAGGATATGAAAAGAGAAATGGCCTGCTCGGTCATTAATTCGAAGAATTGAGCCTTTATATTTGACACAGTATCTATACCCGTAGAGGGCTACAAGATGCCTTCATTAGTTTTCCGATTCGACCCCAAGAGTCTGAATGATGAAGTGAATAAAAATTCTGTCCTGTATGACCATTAAATCGAAGAGTTGAACCTCATTTAACCTCCATCAGGGCTAACCTCCATCAGGGCTAACCTCCATCAGGGCAGTGCTGTTATGAATAAGGAAATCAATAAGGAATGAGGCCATCAAATCGAAGAGTTGAGGGTTTCACCCATTGTGAATTATCGTTTATGCCTCAAGTCGCTACATGAGCTGACATAGAGCTGCTGATATTGTAGCCCTCTACGAGTATAGACTATGTACCAAATCTGAAGGCTCAACTCTTTGATTTGAGATAATGAGTGATGATTATATACATTTTTGTCTTTCCTTGTTCATAACAGCGCCAACAAACTTCCGCATTTTCAGCCCTTTCGGCGCTTTTAAGAATGCGTTTTTTTATGTTCATCAATGATCTAACTATAATATCCATATTATCTCATGTACCGGTAGCTCATTGTGCACTACATATGTGTAACTCGCATTTATTATGTTATTGATTGTAAATAGAGGCCAGGTAAGGCTCGCTGTATACTTGTTGTCCTTGGATATGAATGAATGAAAAAGTAAATAAATTTCATTGCCTAAATTGTCTAACTGCTATTAGAATGAAGTGGGATCCGCTTACATGATCCGTTGCTTGTTTATCACAGAATTTTTGTTGGTACACAAGATCTCACTTTTGACGAAAATAGCTTCAAAATTCCAATTCACTATACATTTAAGAACTATCAAGAATACCATGTTTGTCACTATTTTCAAAATGCACTTTTGGTAAATAATTATCTCTCATTAACTATGAGGTGTGTCAAGTTGATATGATCCATAATTATGCACTTCACTTGATATTTCAGAATATATTTTTTTAAAAAACAGATAAACAGATCTCACTGTAGGCTACAACGCTTTTGAACGTATTTTTGTCAGAAGTAATATCTTGTGTAAAACTTGATAAAGTGTACAAATATATTTAATCATCTGTTTAATAATATATATAGATTTGCAGCATCCCATAATGGACGATTCTTCAGACAGTTTGCATGGCTATCTTCTTCTTGTAACTTACTTCGGTTCGAGAATCTTCCTCGTGTGAATGCTGTCGATTGGGGCTTCAATTTACGCGTGGAATTCCTCTTGACGTGCTGGGTTACATCGTGGATTTTACTCGCCAGCTGGTCTCGTTTCTATATGCAGCCATTAGACTGGGTAGGACCATCGTCTCGATCAAACTATCTAGATCACACAAGCATAAATCCTCATCGTGAACAGATTCCCGCTATCAAGTGCTCATCGCCCTGGCGTGTCAGTAGACAACTCTCATCGCTCATCACATTTCCACAAAGCGCGGGAATCCCTTACAGCTTCCGAGACAGACAAACACCTGTGTCAGATAAAGAGAATACTCTAAAGCTGTCCAGATACAATAAAATAGATACTCCGTAAAATGGCCGAATACAAGCATCCACTCCGACTATAGCTATACGGTCGTCTGAGATTAAAAATTTGCGTTCATGAAAAATCTTAATCAATATCAGCACAAAATCCAAGCAAGCATAAGCATATTATATAAGATCACTACTGTCACGTGACCGAAAGCTGAAGTAACGTCAAAAAGGACCCGGCTGTTCCACTCAGAGATCAAGGTCTATGCCCTTTCTTAAAATCAATGTGCGGTTATGCGTTCTTTCACTATGAACATGCCGGAGCATAATACTCTGTCGGTGGTTCTCCCCGGGTACTCCGGCTTCCTCCACATTAAAACCAAACTACCTCCTCCATATAATCTGTACCGGGGAATAACAATGGCAAGTGTTAACAGATCAGATGTGTGCCCTATGCAGCGAGTAGACGCCAGGGAACAGCTTCAGAAGTCTGTTCGGGATACGTGTATCGGGTACCCTAGGCAATATTCCTTATTGTACACATAAGTCAACTGATCCTGTTAAGCTTGGTAGGATTCTATCGCAAGTCTAGCTCCTGAATGGAACAAGAACCGAGAAATCGGGTGCTCGAGTGTATCGGCGCTTTCCGTTCAATTTGCCATCGCATACACTATGCCCATACAAGCTTCGTAAAGATCCTGGCTGCATGACATACCCCTGAATAGTTACACACGAAGCTATATATTCTGCATCATATCTCTATCGGACTGTACTTAGTGCCACACGAGTGTATTTTGTGGTATAATGTATATCATTGTTGTTCCGATATTTCATAACGCATTACATGGCGTGTGTAATAGCCCAAAACCCGTATGATGACGTCGATTCGATTGTAGAGTTATCATTAACTGGAAGACAACTCTGAAAGATACATGTAAAACTCGGCATTGAAAATATCCAGCAATCTCGTAAAACAATCTGTTAAAGCGAAACTTATTCCTATGAAACACTACGCAATTTGTTTTTGTAGAGAAAGGTAGAGGGTACGATCGATTCCATGGAGTTGATGCTGCAGAGTACGACTGGAGGAGTCCTTTACAAATAAGTTCTCGCTGTGCACAGCCAAAAATACAGAGACGAACACTTGTCGTAAACTACAATATTTTTACTGCAAGTCGGCCATGTTTCACAAAGTGAAGGTCACGAGAGGGAGCAGTTGGTATTACATTCAGTTCAGGGAGCAGCCATTACATTGATATTGTAAAATTCCTTTCTTCATAAAAAAGGGTAACTTTAACACGGAATTATGAAAGGCATGAATGTGAAAATAAAAAATAATAATGTGATTAATATCTAAATGGGATATTTAAATAAACGCTGATACAGTACATGTGAGACAGGGCATCTTTAAATGTCCTTCTTTCTCGATGTTCAATATGTTCAGTCTTCAATACAACTCGAGCGGCAGAGTTCAAAGTCGAGAGTCAACAAATAACGGAGTCAACGTCGAACAAGGACCATAAAATCAGAAACACGAATGTTCAGAGATAACAACTACAGGAATGTCCATGCACTATTTAGAGGTCGAATGATTTATAAAATCACAAATCTTTCAAGGTAAGTTGGTCTCTTGACAAGACGACCTAAATGAGTTTTCAAGGGGTCCTGCGGTAAAGTTTCTTGTGGCCCTTTTTGTGATAACAAAGGAGGTGGTGAATTAGGTGTTGCCACTGGAATTGACTATTTTGTTTTGTAAGACCGGCGGTTCGACATCATCTGTGAAAATACTCTGTGGAGGTACTTCTGTCGACTTTCTCAGGTGACACGGTTTCGCAGCAACATTGTATGTGGGGGTCTGATTTCATGTGAGCGATGATCAAGTTGTCTTTTTACGACAGGTTTTCTGTACTTTTTTTTTTCTTCCTTTCGCATACGGTCTCATTCTGACCACGTCTCCATCTGAGAGGGTTGGCAGATTGCGCGCTAATCAGTTGTAGTATATCGATCGCCTATTTAGCCTGGTTGACTTCCATTTTTTCACATTCCGTGTTGTCTGTTGGGCGAGGATGCAGACGATTATTGGTCACCGGAAGAAGAGTCTTTGTACGCCGACTCATTAGGAGTTGATCTTACCGAGCCCCTGAGATGGTTTGTTGTGGAAATCTAGAACACAGAGCAACTCGTCCGAGCCAGATTACTTGACCTTGCAGAGAAGACGTGTTGCGGTTTACGCAGCGGATTCGACCTTACCATTAGCCTGTTGATGAACTGTGCTGCTCATTACAAGTTCAAAGTTCCATGATTCAGCAAAGAGTTGAAAGTTAGATGATAGGAACCGTGGTCCTGGATCAGAAACCAGCTGACAAGGTATACTATGGTGGCCGACAGCTGCCATTCCATAAATGTAACTTTTTTAACGTTTTTTTTCTAGTTTTTTTTTATTTAATTTTTTTTTTATTTAAATTGAAATATTTTTTCAATATTATTTCATTTTCATTTCATTTTTTTTTAATTCCGTTTTGATTTCATTTTGATTTCGTTTTCATTTTGATTTCACTTTCATTTCATTTTCTTATATTTTTTTTACTTACCGGTAAATTATTTTTTTTTTTATTTTCATTTCCTTTTCATTTCATTTATGTTTTGTTTTCATTTCACTTTCATTTCGATTTTGTTTTCATTTCTCTTTCATTTCATTTTGTTATCACAAGGAAAAAATATATAAGGTGGCAGCGCCCGGCACTGCCATTGGTCTTTTTTTTTATTTTTTTTTTTTTATTGTCTCCTCTCAAAACGAAAACAAATTCTTCTGTGGCCGAGAACTGCCAGCCGAGCGCTGCCAGCCGAGAGCTGCCAAGTCATACTATTGGCTAATGTGTATCACGTGTGTGTTCATAGTGCCGTACCCTTAGCATTTCTCTCACAATGCGAAAGTGAAGATGAACCTGTACGACGGTAGCACTTGCCAATTGCCAATCCCCCCCCCCCCGTCCTCCCCCTATCTGTCCTCTCTCCCCCCGCCTCCCGTACTATAGGGGTAAATTCTCGATGTCACGGTGCCGACAAAAGTTCCATATGGCGGAAAACAATGCCACAGGATAGTTCAAGTTCAAGTATTTATTGCACAAACACCATAAGAGGCAGAGTACAAATTAAATCGAACAATTAACCAGAGTAACAATAGTATGTACATTTGACACCCTGAGTGGGTGAAGGATAAACAGTCAAACATTCACCCAGACTGCATGGATATATTGTAGATGGAATAGTACTAATGCGAAATATTATCAATGCAAATATAGCAAGAACGTGTGCAAATAATATGATAATTCACCAAGACGGTCCTGTACGTAGTACAATGCGTTGATTATACCATTCATAAAGAGTAGGTACAACTACTTTGGTTAAGGCAGCACAAGACATAATTATGGCAAACTTGCTAGTATCATTCATAGTATTAAAATCATTAAAGCGAGCAGATATTCTTTAAAATAGAGAGATCCTATCTGAACGAAATCTGTTACATGATAAAACAAAATATTTCTCATCTTCTACTACCATACACACCTTACACAAACGTTGATGAATTGGGGTCTTAGGCTTGGTATGCCTGCCCACTTCTATTTTTAACTTGTGGTTACTGGTGGCTTGGTGAAAAATTGCTGGTGGCTTGGTTTAGTATATAACAGATATGGTTCGAGTTCAATCGTAGTCTTAAACAGTCTATATGTTCTCATCTTATTTTGTTCACCAGGTGTTTTATCATCTTGAAGTGAATCATGAAAACATGCTTGGAAATGTGCCTGGAGCAGAAGATGAAAATTACTCCCCATTGCTTTATCTATATCTATATGGAGATTAGTGTGTAAAAAAGACTGTATCTTATACAACCAGCCAACATGCTTAATACAGAGGACCTTTTGTTCCTGAAGAGCATGGTATATTAATTTATCAGAAGATTCTAGTGCATAATGGTAAAGATTAACAGACCTCTTGACTATATCGTGAATCAATGGATAAATGCCTAACTCAGCTCTAACCCCCCAATTGTTGGTGGATCTGTGAACTTGTAAAAGCCGTTTATTAAATTTTAGTTGGACTTTCTCTAGGGGAGAATTGTCAGGGTGTTTACATGATACAAGGTCTGCTCCCCACACCTCTGAACCATAAAGCAGGACTGGTTTAACTAGGGACTGGAATAGATGACATCCCGTATCAATGGGAATATTTTTCCATTTAGATTACTAAGTAATGAATATGAAGCGCGCATGCCTTTACGACTTAATTGCTCTGCATTTTGCCTGAAATGGCCTGTACGTGAAAAAATTATTCCTAAATATTGGTATTGATCGACTTGACCAATTTCAGAGTCGCCCAAGTATGAGGTCATGTTGAGCGAGTAGATTCATTTATATGTCGGAAATTGGGTGTTTCGTGGAATCTGACTGTTGGTTCGACGTTCATTGCCCCCGTTACTAGCCCCAGCTGGGACCTAATGATACTGATCATTAGGTCCCAGCTGGGGCTACCCCCGTTACCAACAATCAACAATATATAAAATAGCTAGGTACCGGTAAGTAGAATATATGGTACCAAGTACACTAAATTATACCAACAATAGCTCACTGTAAATATGGAATTTGTGCGTCATGGTTGCGGAATAGTATGGGAACCCAGAGCTACCCAGAAGGGGTGTGACTAAAAAGCGTCCGGTAGCGTCCGGAAGCGTCCGGTAGCGCCCGGTACACGCTACAGTACAGTGTCCCATACAAAATTGTGTATGTCCCATGTAAATATCGACTGATATTTGCCGTTTTCTGACGTGCGCGCGTTTAGTCTGGAATAATCCCGCACATTTAGAACATCTAAATATGTATAGAACATCTAAAAAGTATTGGATGGTGGAAAACGTACCGTAACGAGAAAAATATCAAATTCACAGTACCGGGCGGTGAATGAAGTACCGGACGATATAAGGAAAAAATGGTTCGGGGAATACTGGCAGATTTAAGTTCAAATTTACAGGAAAAGATAAATGAAGTCTGTTAACGATCATCTAGAAAGCGGCGCCAAAGAAATGACAACATGATAACAGTCAGTAGTACCGGGGAAGCCGACCAGGAAAATGAGCGAGATGATTCCAGACCAGAAGGTCATGCGATTAAACGCGCGCAAGTTCGAAAGCGGCAAATATCAGTCAATGTTTACATGGGACATACACAATTTTGTTTGGGACACAAAAGGAGTATTGTAGGCTGTACCGGGTGATATAAAAAGTACCGGATGGTGTACCGGGCGCTACCGGACGCTTTATCAATACAATAAGGAGAAAGCTGGCAGATTTAAGCTCAAATTTATTAGAAAAGATAAATGAAAAGTCTGTTAATGAACATCTAGAAAGCGGTGCCAAAGAAATGACAACATGACAACAGTCAGTAGTACCGAGGAAGCCGACCAGAAAAATGAGCGGGATGATTCCAGACCAGAAGGTCGAGCGTGCATGCGATTAAACGCCCGCACGTCAGAAAACGGCAAATACCAGTCGATATTTACATGGGACATACACAATTAAGTTTGTATGGGACACAAAAGGAGTACTGTAGGGTGTACCGGGTGGTGTAAAAAGTACCGGGTGGTGTATCGGGCGCTACCGGACGCTTCCGGACGCTACCGGACGCTTTTTAGTCACACCCCTTTCTGGGGAGCGCCAGGTTCCCAACTATTCCGCAACCATGACGCACAAATTCCATATTTACAGTGAGCTATTGTTGGTATAATTTAGTGTACTTGTTACAATATATTCTACCTACCGGTACCTAGCTATTTATATTGTTGATTGTTGGTAACGGGGCAATGGACGTCGAACCAAGTCAAGATTCCATGAAACATCCAATTTCCAACATATAAATGAATCTACTCGCTCAACATGACCTCATATCCTGCGGCATTGTTCTCCGCCATATGGAACTTTTGTCGGCGCCGTGACATCGAGAATTTACCCCTATGGGAGGCAGGGGAGAGAGAGGACAGGGGGGAGGGAGGGGGTGGGGGGGATTGGCAATTGGCAAGTGCTACCGTCGTACAGGTTCATCTTCACTTTCGCATTGTGAGAAATGCTAAAGGTACGGCACTATGAACACACACGTGATACACATTAGCCAATAGTATGACTTGGCAGCTCTCGGCTGGCAGCGCTCGGCTGGCAGTTCTCGGCCACAGAAGAATTTGTTTTCGTTTTGAGAGAGACAAAAAAAAAAAAAAAATGGCAGTGCCGGGCGCTGCCACCTTATATTTTTCTTCCTTGTGATAACAAAATGAAATGAAAGAGAAATGAAAACAAAATCAAAATGAAACGAAAGTGAAATGAAAACAAAATTAAAATGAAATGAAAAGGAAATGAAAATGAAATTAAAAAAATAAATAAATGAAATAATGTTTTTTTTTCATTTACCGTAAGTAAAAAAAAATGTAACAAAATGAAATGAAAGTGAAATGAAAATGAAAACGAAATCAGAATGAAACGAAAAGGAAACGGAAATGAAATTAAAAAAAAAATGGAATGAAAATGAAATAATATGGAAAAAATATTTCAATTTAAATAAAAAAAAAATAGAAAAAATAGAAAAAACGTTAAAAAAGATACATTTATGGAATGGCAGCTGTCGGCCACCATAGTATACCATGCAGTGCGAAATGGCATTTCGGTTTTCGGATAACGGATGTAGCTCTAGTCAATTCTAGTCTGTCAATTTTCAAGAAGGTAATGAAGAAGTCAACCGTAACCAGGTATATTTTGCTATCCAGCCTCAGCAGTTCAACTCCAAGTTTTACAAACGAACGCTTAGCTAGTTCATGGCTCAACAAAGTCTCTTTTTTGTTGGTTGACGTCAAACTTTCACATTTGTAGAAGTATTCTTTTATTTTGGCATTCATCCCGATGCAGAAGATACATTTTCGCACCGGTCGGAGACAGACTTCCGCCCCTATGTGAGAAGAGTGAATGGTTTTCTTCATCTCCCCACTCAGATTATGGGGAATGACAACGCGTTCACCTTTAAAGACCAGGCCATCCTGGACGGACATCTCGTCTCAAGTTTGATGTTTGTCTTCTAGCCGTCCCGAAGGATGATGTTTCGCCCCATTCGCAGCACCTCGTCGCTGTCAGTAACATCGCGAATAGGTACGTCGATCATCAAGTTGATTTTCGCAAAATCAGCCTGATTGTTTTCAGAACTTGTTAGGGAAGATCTCGTCAACATGTCCGCCTAGTACATTTCTTGGTCAGTAGAGAAGATCGATATCGTATTGTTGTACGCGAAGAAACATACCCTGTAGTCATTCCGGAGAATTGACGAGAGGCTTCTTCATAATGGGCTGTAGTGGCTTGTCATCATTATCCACCTCAGTGCGACGTCCGAACGTGCACCGATGTAACTCTTGAAGAGAATAGACCACGGCTAAAATATCTTCCTCAATCTGCGCATACCGTTTCTCAACCTCGTTGAGTGCAGGTCTTGAGTATTCGAGAGGTTTGCCATTTTGGAGAAGTGCTGCATCCAGTCCCTTTTCACTCGCATTCATCATCAGTCCTGTAGTACGACAGAACAAGAGCCTCAGTGACGAATTCTTTAACTTCTATGAATGCGTTGCGCAGGAGACCAGTGTCATGGGACATCCATCTGCATGAGCGCTCCAGACGGCTGACAGCTGAGGAAGAAATTTCGAGAGGAAGTTCACCGTACCGTTAAATCTTTGGACTTCTTCGACGTTTTGTGGCTGTTCCAACTTTTGAATGGCTTCGACCTTATCCGGGTCGACTTTTAGCCCTGTTAAGTGACGCAATGTCCAAGGAATTTAGTCTCCGGTTTGCGTATCTTGGACTTGTCAGGGTTTAATTTGATGCCTTTGGGTGGTCGTTTTGTCCTCGGTAGCAGCACATCCAAATCCATTGTACAATTTTACTGCCTCCGGTCCGATCGAATGCAGAAACAATGCAGTTCGGTACCTCATATCTGTTTTCTCGTGGTTAGTCACCACAGAATAATTTTCACATTTGCTTCTACATTTTCCAGTTTTCCACTGAGTTTGTTGCCGAGAGGAGAAATATTGCTATTAGTATAACAGCAGATTCATTCCCATTGACCTACTTGACCTCTCTGCTGACAGAAAGTAGTCCCGAGACTTCAAATACGCGGGGGGTCGGGAGAATATCCGGTAGATCATCGAAGTCAAGATACCCCAGTGACTTCCAATGTGAATCTCCCAGAATGCACCTCATCAAACAGGGTCCCCGCCAATATCGCCCGCACTACGCCCAGCATAAATGGCCAGTGGGGAACCCTCGTCATAGCCATACAGCCAGAGAAGGGAATGCCGTATTGGCACGAACAAAAAATACATGAATCCATGGAAAGTATGACTTATAGTAATAAAGATAACCTAGGTGTTGTACGAGTATAGGATCAGTGCGAGTACAGGGTCGAGCATGTCGTGTCCAGTATATCTCCGCAAAAAATGAATAAAATGGCGGCGCTGCTGTGAGAATTCCCCTTTTTGGCATCGACCGTGCTGCCATCTGGAGGCAAGGCTGACAACTCAGACTAGGCGAAACCTCTGTGGACCAAATTCCTGGTGATCTCCCCTGATTCGAACATGTGCATGTTATTCTATACGGGGAATGCATGTATGGGATAGGGGTGGTCATTCTTTTCTTGTGGATTTACTATGGGTTATGGCATCTTGTTTTCTTCATCTCGATCTGTAGAACACGATGCGAGGGGTCATGAAGCTAAGAGGTGATTTTTTTGAAAAAGTCACTGTGCACATGCGCATTGGGCAATCAGCGCTGGGGTGGGTGTTTTGGGCTCTAGGGGACCAATAGTGGTCCGATTGGGTCGCATGAGGTCTTATTTTGAAGCTCTCGTGAAGAAGCTTCTGACTGAACTAATGAAACCGTCCATTTTCATCATTCTGCGCATGCACAGTCTGGCCGTAGTATAGAAAGCAGGCATTTTGGGGGTATCAGTGTGAAGCTCTCGTGGGGTAGTCAGACTGGCTCTAGGGGACCAATAGTGGTCCGATTGGGTCGCATGAGGTCTTATTTTGAAGCTCTCGTGAAGAAGCTTCTGACTGAACTAATGAAACTGTCCATTTTCATCATTCTGCGCATGCACAGTCTGGCCGTAGTATAGAAAGCAGGCATTTTGGGGGTATCAGTGTGAAGCTCTCGTGGGGTAGTCAGACTGGCGTGTTTTTTATTGGAAGTCGTGTCAATCTGCGCATGCGCAGTTGGGGTGTAGTAAGCAAAGTGGTCATTTTGGGGGTGCGCGGCGGTGTGTTTGAGCGATTGATGGACCATCCGTGGTCCGAATGCGTCGTGTGAGGCGACAAAAGTGTAGCACTCGGGGTGTCGAATACGACGTCATCTGTCATCTGTGACGTCATTAGTGACGTCATCCGTAGGAGTAGTAGCAAAAGTGGGCATTTTAATGGTGTGGAGGAAGATTTTTGGTGTAGAGAGGGACCATCCATGTTTCCAATGGACCGTGTGAGTTGTCATCTTCAAGCTCTCGTGGTATACTCATCGAAATGCGGTGACCCAGTCAACGCCTGTCGTTACCTCTTAACGCCCTAGCATAACGCCTTGACGCCATTATGTAGACCGATGAGACAACAACAACAACAAGGATGACAAGTCAATCATTATGTTATCCCCTCCAGTACATAATACCCTCACTGGGGATAAAGCAGGCTCTTGTCCAAACAGAAGCCCCCATTTGGGGTTGCATCTGTCATATGCTTTCTTGTCCGTTAGATGTATTCTCGGGTGCTCTTGCCCAATCAGATGTCGCCATTTCAGAAAGTTTCATCTTCTTTCGGTGTAACCTAAGCCTCATCGGGCAGGCCTGGATATTGTTCAGGCAGTACGTCCTGAAACAGTTGCTTGCACATTCTGATCACATTTCCCGGGGCCTCGATGGGTGGTAACCCCATATCCTCTTTCAAGTGACGCTTGGCCTTCATCATGGATCTGTGCGTGGGATTACAAGCGTCTAGTCCGTCATTCATAATCCAGCCGTCGTCCATTAGAGAATATCCGCGTCCATAATCCAAAGGCCTATTCCATTTTCCATATAACAGTATTAGCACCAAATTCAAAAAGACAATCATAGTGTACAAAAACATAGGCTTGTTTCCTGCAAGAGAGAAGCGGTCAACAGTTTTCAATGATGCCGGCAAGACATCATGATGTTCCAAAAATATCAAATCCGTATCGCTGATCAGTATTCTTAATCCATAATATTCGTTGTAAGTCGTCATCTAAAGAATGATGTATCTCAGTCACGCTTTGATTGTGACTGTTCATATGAGTACCATGAGGATCTTGAAGTACATGGGTTCATACGGCCCCTAGCCCCAGGTTAAGCGGAATTAGACACAAGTTACGAAACGTAGCGCCATAGATCTTGCACGCTACGTTCGTATTTTGCTATCAGCATGCGATATGTATCGCCAAATTTGAAAACTTTGAGTGGAGGCGCTTGGTGGAATAGCCCTGTTTTATAAGTTTCTGCAACAATGTTTTGTGACGTTGATTAAAATCGCCACATTTAACACAGGATCTAGCAAATGCTACTAGGCGAGATATGTATACGCCATATGCAGGTCCCACTGGAATATTACTGTCAGAAAGGGATAGTTTACGATGTCGAAATTGTAATCATCTCTTTTGTCATAAAGTCGCCGAGAGAGAATGCCCGCTTCATTTTTGTAGAGATATAGATCTAAATATGATGTGCCTGTAGGGCTATCTGTAGTTTCCTTCAAATCCAGTGAAGGTGGATATATATCCTTCACTGCGTCATTTATATAGGGATTATCCACAGCGAGAAGATCGTCTATATAGCGTTTGGTGAATGAGAAGGAACGGGCTTTGAATGGATCGGTTTTTGAAAGCGCCTGCATATAGTCATATTCATAAGAGAACAGATACAGGTCAGCTTTCATTTACATTTTCATTTACAGATACAATCACCTTTCATTTCAAGCGGCGGCAGGGTATACTGTTCATAGATGGTCATGCCTGCTTTCCTGATGCAGGAGCGCATTTGTATGTACGCCTGTTGTAAGTTATCCTATTAATAGCTTCATGCACAATACGATCCCAGAAGGTAAGTTCTGCCTCACTCCTGGGATGAAGGCTGACTATCTGAGGTAAAGTTTGGTGCACCCGCTGCCTGGTGTACCGTATGCCCTACGGGCTATAGGGTACAAGGTGCACCACAGATGCGTGCGCGTGCCTACGATGACGTCACACCCAAGCCCTGAGCTCTAAGCTAAGGCGTTAAGGCGTTAAGATAAGGCGTTAAGATTGCGATTAAGGCGCTAAGATTGGGCGTTAAGGCGTTGAGACGGGCGTTAAGGCGTAACGACTGGCGTTGATGGGCGTCTATGCGTTTCGATGAACTAGTATCAATTCCATGAAATATCTATAAAAATCAGAGCTTCTGAGCTATTTTAACAGGGTGTTGAAGCGTTAAGCTAGGCGTTGGCGGGCGTTACTGTCTATAAAACAAGCGTTCCGCCAAAAACGTACACAGTCGATGTTCAACCATCAACATGGGTTATACTTGCTCGGAGTGCGAACGCACGTTCACCAGACATTACGATATGATGCGACACCAGAAGAATATACATGGGATTGGAGACGCCGAGGAGTCCATTGCGGCGGATGCTGATACAGAGACTGTTGAGAGTCCATCGACTGATACCTAAACAGAGACTGCTGAGAGTCTATCTGCTGATACGGAGCGCTTGACCTAAGATAGTCAGCCTACATCCCAGGAAACTGAGGCAGAACCTACCTTCTGGGATCGTATTGTGCATCAAGCTATCAAGAGCTATGCTGCGATAATCGAAGACGCCAGACAGGATAAATTCCAACAGGTGTACGTCCAAATGCGCCCCGGCATCAAGAAAACAGCCATGGGCATCTATGAACGGTATACTCTGCTGCCGCTTGAAATGAAGGGCGATCCCACGCACAGCTCCATCATGTAAACCAAGTGTCACTTGGAAGAGGATAACGGGTTACCACCCACCGAGACCCTGAAAAATGCAATCAACTGTTTCAGGACATGCTGACTGAACAATATCCAGGCCTGCCCGATGATGCTTAGGTTACACCGAACGAAGATGAAACTTTCTGAAATGGCCAATTCTGATTGAACAAGAGCAGCCGAGAATACATCTAACGGACATGAACGAATATGACATATGCAGGCCCGAATGGGGGTTTTTGATTGGACAAGAGCCTACTTGTATTGTAAACATACCCAACTCGGCTCTCCCAGTTTGGGTATGATGTACTGGAGAGGATAATAAAATGATTGACCTGTCATCCTTGTTGTTGTTGTTGTTGTTCTCTCCACGGTCTACATCATGGCGTCAAGGCGTTATGCTAGGGCGTTAAGGCGTAACGACAGGCGTTGACGGGCGTCACCGCATTTTGATGAATTAGTGTCAATTCCATGGAATATCTCACACGACGCATGACGGACCACGGATGGTCCATCTCTACCCAAAAAACCTTCCTTCACACCCCTAAACTGCCCACTTTGGCTACTACTCATACTGATGACCTCATCAATGACGTCACAGATGACATGGACATCCCTCAACTCGTGGTCTATACCACGAGATCTCTAAGATGACACCTCACACGGTCCATTTGAACCAAGGATGGCCCTCTCTACCCCAAACACCTTTCCTCGCACCCCTAAAATGCCAACTTCCTCTACTACTCCTACTGATGACGTCACCAATGACGTCACAGATGACATGGACATCCCTCAAGTCGTGGTCTACACCCCGAGAGCTACACTTTTCATACATCAGCCGACGCATTCGGACCACGGATGGTCCCTCAATCGCTCAAACACACCCCCAAGCACCCCCAAAATGACCACTTTACTTACTAGACCCCAACTGCGCATGCGCAGATTGACGCGACTTCCAATAAAAAACACGCCAGTCTGACTCTACCCCCACGAGAGCTTCACACTGATACCCCACACGGCCCATTTGGACCAGGGATGGTCCCTCAATCACTCAACAGACCTCCACGCACTCCAAAATGGCCACTTTACTTACTGTACCCTAACTGAGTATGCGACACCCTAACACGACAATCTGAATCTACCCCACGAGAGCTTCACGCTGATACCCTACACGTTCCATTTGGACCACGGATGGTCCATCTCTACCCCAAACGAACCCCCAAAATGTCTGCTTTCTATACTACGGCCAGACTGCGCATGCGCAAAATGATGAAAACGGACGCTACATTAGTCCAGTCGGATGCTCCTCCACGAGAGCTTCAAAATAAGACCTTATACGACCCAATCGGATCATTATGGTTCCCCTGGAGCCTAAAACATCCACACCAACGCTACTTGCCCAATGCGCATGCGCACAGTGACTTTTTCACAAAAAAACTCACCGCTTAGCTTTGAGACAAAACAAGATGCCACAACCCATACCGCAAATGTCCATGAGTGGGTTTCCCAGTGGGACACACATTGTCCACTGAGCCATCCCTATCCCATACATGCATTCCCCGTATAGATGAACATGCAAATGTTCGAATCAGGAGAGATCACCCGGAATTTGGCCCACAGAGGTTTCGCCTAGTCCGAGTTGTCTTCCTTGCCTCCAGGTGGCAAACGATCGATGCCAAAAGGGAAATTCCAAACAGCAGCGCCGCCATTTTGTTTATTTTTCGCGGTGATATTCTGGACACGACACGCTCGACCCTGTCGTCGCACTGATCATAGACTCGGCATAATAACATCGTACAACACCTATAGGTTATCTTTATTACTATAAGTCATCGGGTATTTTTTTTTTTTTACGTGCCAATACAGCACTCCTCTCTCTCGCTGTATGGCTATGATGAGGTTTCCCCACTTGCCATTTATTCTGGGCATGGTGCTGGCGATATTGTCGTGAACCTGTTTGATGACGTGCATTCCGGGAGATTCACATTGGAAGTCACTGGGGTATTTTGACTTCGATGACTTACCGGACATTACCAGACATTGCCGGACTTTCTCTCAACCCCCCCCCCCGCGTATTTGAAGTCTCGGGACTACTTTCTGTGCCCGGAGGCTTCTCTATAGTTCGGTATTTCGGTTCACCCGTCGAGAGCCTCATTTTCTGGAAATTACTGAGAATTAATTATATGTAAGAAGGTCAATGGGAATAAATTTGCTGTTATATTACTACTAATGTTTGTGTTGAACGCTTGGGCGATGCACATTCGGGGAACCACATTATGGTTTGGCGTAGCCCTGGCTATTACAGAAGACAGAAACTCACGTGGTAGGTCAAAGAATTCAGCTGATCAGTACACGGACAATTAACAGTTATTGACCGCTGCCACCAGGTTAAACAGCTTAGAGAAAACCAACTCTGTAAAATCGTGGTAAAAAAGGTCGTTCAGACCAATAAATTCGAGAATATTACCGAATATTATTTTATTGAGAATATATCGAATGAAGACGCATCCGCTATATGATGGTATTGGAAAAAAACACATTGTCGTTTATCTAATTTGCATAAGAATAGACGACATGTTTTATTCTTTATTAACAATACACTATGCATACTTTTATTGTTTAACCACTGTTACGACATGTAACAATATATAAGGTAAGTCGCCTGATGATTTTGGAGCGTTATGATGAATAAGTCGAAATTAATTAAGCAAAACGACATTTTTACCTTTATTTTGGAGAGGTTATAAATTCTGGTTGCACACCGCCTAAGGTGTAGTGACACATGTAGTGACACTTGTCGTCACTACAAGACTTTTACTGTAAGTCAGCCATGCTGCACAAGGTAAAGGTTACGAGAGAGAGCAGTTGGTATTACAGTCAGTTCAGGGAGCAGTCATTAACTTGATATAGTTGCAAGTCAGTATCTTGCGTTGAGCTGCGTTGGCAGGAAGACCTGTGGTGAGAGTTTTGGTCTATACCGTACGGGTTCGGGATCAACCTCCATGCAGGATTGTCTCACGTTATGCCAGATTAAACACCCTTGTCATCATCCGCTGTAGCCCTGTACCAAACATCATTTTCACAAAACCTAAATCTTACCAGCCAAAGTCCTTACCAACCTACTAAACACTACGATATTTAATTTTTCAGATTTGAATGTGTGCGTTGTTCAGGCCCGTAGCCAAAAATTTTGGAGGGAAAGGGGGTGGGGGGGGGGGTTGCTCGTCGGACAAAAGGGCACTTTATACCATTTGCTTGGAATATATTGTTAAAATTGCTTACTTTAATACGACTGACATGTGGGGATGGTATAAAGTGACAAACACTGTTTATGGTTGGAATTGTCCACTTTACTTGATCAGACTTAAGGATGTCCGCTGATGGTTTTTGACTTTGGCAGCCATTTTGCCTGTTTTTCTATTGGGTTATCTCCCTTCCCTAGGTTAAGAGATGGGGATTTCCTTTAAAAGCCTTCTAGCCGAGAATTTTGCACACCAACATCCATCCAATTTGTTAAATTTTGTTAGACATTGTGATTATCTGCAAACAGTTAGAATATAAGAAAAAGTTAAATACTATTTAGATGAATTTTTCATGAATATGCTTCAAAAATAGGGCTATTCCCTATGCTTTCTGGGTTATCAAATTGAGCATGGGTCAGTCCACTTAATGTTGCCTACAGCTAAAAAATGCACACCAACCTATATTTTGTTCTTTGTTTTTCCTCATATTACACAATTATGAATGCAACAACACACATTATTCAAAAAGTTAATTACTTTGATTTACCACCAGCGGACATCCTTAACATCATGTCTTCATAAAAAAAACTAGGCTCATGGGCATATATAGAAAGGTGGTTAAGAAGATACACGCTGTTGCTTGATTGAGGGTTTGGACAGATACCATCCATCGTAAGTGAACTGTTCTTTGCATTATCTAGATGTTATTGCACTGTACTTTCATTTGTAAATTAGTATTTTGTAATTTATGGCTCACAGGAAAAATAGATTTTAGCTGATTGTGATACCCGAGTATCATTTTCAGAGACTATCGATTGACTGGCTGCAATCATGGAGATGGTAAAACCCAAAAGAATAGCTGCTTCCTGAGTTGCAGGTTTCTTTCCCAGAGTTTCAATTCAAAATAGTATATATTTGTTTGAAACCCCCCCCCCCAAAAAAAAACACATGGAAAACTGGCCATAATACCAAGCTGATCCGTATGTAGTGATACTACTATTATACATACACCCGTTACTGGCACTGAATGAAAGTATTAGAACACAAGAGTGCATGAACATGAAACAACATCTCAGAATATTGCAGTTCTCTGACATGTCAGATAGTATTATCTCTAAGTTTTAGTTCAATTGATTCATTAATTTCACTACATACATGTACATATATTCCCTAACACCAGTCCATGTGATGACCTAGTTTTAGTTTGACCTCTTCATTCATCAGAAACTAGATCCAGCATAGATACATGTACAGCCCCTAGAGCTATGGTAGGGCAGCTCTTTACACATGTACATGTTGCCTCCTGAACTGTATTTCTCTGGGCTGATGTCAACCTTTGGAAGAGTGACCATAGCTGGCTTCCATACTTTAGTGCGTATTAATCTGATAGCTTGAAGGAAAACAATTAGCAAAGTTTTATCTAATAAATTTAAGGGGTCAAGTACATGCCAAGTGACTATATATAGGCATACAAAGCCTGTCAATCACTGAAGGAAACTATTCTGGTCTGAGAAAGAATAAACAATTTGGAACTATTTTTATACGTGTACTTCGGACAACCCTAAAATCTGAAATTTTCTAGATCCCATAATAAAAGTGAGACAACTCACCTTTCTAAAAATCTATTAACCTACAAATGAATCGAATAATATTACCGGTACGTGCTAGCCGTCATTGACTGAACATTTGGTCCATGTTAGTTTCGCTAACAAATTGACCGTTTTATTTATCTATCAACTGTGCAAATGGTCAGATTTTGGTTTTGAAGACAATAGTTCGAGCGACAAATGCTAGCATATGTATGATTGCAATGACTTGTCTTTCTTGACTTATCAAGACGTTATGCAGAACTTACACAATAGATTTAATGAAGATTATTCTTTTCTGCAAAACCAATAGGCTGGCCGACGTTAATCTCTCGTTATCATTACACTCAGACTAAGATATACCCACAGCGCCCGACGTCTATAATTTTGTATGTTTTAATGCGTGATACTCATTATAGGAACGTAACAATGCCTCCAAACATGCATGGGCGCCAGCATATAGGCCTAGCCTAGACCTATAGTTATAAAAAATTTGAATCTCAGACGTTCACGTGACATATATGAATGGTTATATCATTTATGCTTATGAGGCCACTATACAATTACATTTGTTTCAGCCAAGTGGTTATTTCCTAGCAATGCTTGGCATTTTTCGCTAATTTTATGGATTCTTCTTTTAACCGTCTCTTTGTCGATGGCATGACAATAACGTAAGATGTGTACAATGATGACTAAATTATCATCAAGATTCAAGATTCAAGATTCAAGATTTTATTGTACCAGGAGTGACCAATATCATCAGTGACTTTCAGTCGACAGGACTGACCCTGTCACTGGGGACAGGACTGACCCTGTCACTGGGGACAGGACTGACCCTGTCACTGGGGACAGGACTGACCCTGTCACTGGGGACAGGACTGACCCTGTCACTGGGGACAGGACTGACCCTGTCACTGGGGACAGGACTGACCCTGTCACTGGGGACAGGACTGACCCTGTCACTGGGGACAGGACTCACCCTGTCACTGGGGACAGGGCTGACCCTGTCACTGGGGGCAGGACTGACCCTGTCACTGGGGGCAGGACTCACCCTGTCACTGGGGACAGGACTGACCCTGTCACTGGGGGCAGGACTGACCCTGTCACTGGGGACAGGACTGACCCTGTCACTAAGGGACAGGACTGACCCTGTCACTGGGGACAGGACTGACCCTGTCACTGGGGGCAGGACTGACCCTGTCACTGGGGGCAGGACTGACCCTGCTCACTGGGGGCAGGACTGACCCTGTCACTGAGGCAGGACTGACCCTGTCACTGGGACAGGACTGACCCTGTCACTGGGGACAGGACTGACCCTGTCACTGGGGCAGGACTGACCCTGTCACTGGGGGCAGGACTGACCCTGTCACTGAGTGGGACTGACCCTGTCACTGGGGGCAGGACTGACCCTGTCACTGGGGGCAGGACTCACCCTGTCACTGGGGACAGGACTGACCCTGTCACTGGGGACAGGACTCACCCTGTCACTGGGGACAGGACTGACCCTGTCACTGGGGGCAGGACTGACCCTGTCACTGGGGACAGGACTGACCCTGTCACTGGGGACAGGACTGACCCTGTCACTGGGGACAGGACTGACCCTGTCACTGGGGACAGGACTGACCCTGTCACTGGGGACAGGACTGACCCTGTCACTGGGGACAGGACTGACCCTGTCACTGGGGACAGGACTGACCCTGTCACTGCAATCCAGGTCAGATCAATAAACAGCGGTTCGTGTAGCAGACGCTCGTCACACGATCAAAAGTGAACTAGGTGAACTCACTGGTTTGTTAGGCCCGAACTGACGGGAGTTGTTTTTGTGTAACTGCCTTATAATAAAAGTCAGCTATCAGATGTTAGCGAAGTAACATAGCAAATTTTAATAGATATTCATGCAACGCGTTTTGGGAGGTTATTGTTAGGAACACTATCCGATGTCACTCGGACATTTAAATATTTATCTTGTTTGATTATTATTATTGTTGTCGTTTTTTGTTTTTCTTTTTGCTCATTTGAAAAGAGCACTTTTGCTCAAAGGGGGGTTCGCCCGAACCTCCCTGGCTACGAGCCTGTTGTTGTTGTTCTTGTTGTTGTTGTAAAGAGGTGAATAATTATTCAATAATTCGCTGATTGTTAATTTTCTTATGTCTAAATCTTCTGTCGAATCCCAAATGCGTTATGTTTAATTCGAGCATTCGCGAAACAGAACACTCCTGACAATCTCACACTTTTAATCCGCCTCAAAGCTACATGGTCCACTGTGCAGTGGATTCCACCTGGGCGGTTTTTCCCCGCGGTAAGTGGCTGTTCCACGGCACGGGCTAGCGACAGGGTAGAATGAGAGACAACCTTGTTTTGAGGTTGGGTCCAGATGCAATCTTGATAAACCAAGATGGTAAATCAGCCAGGGGAGTATTATGGAGTAGACTAGGACTGGCCTGGATTTTATTGGAAGTGGCGTAACGGTGCGCTCGCGCAGTGGTGGAATAGTATAATAAGGTGGAATCTTGGGGGTACGCAGCGGGGGGGAGGGGGGGGGGCGTGTTCGGGTGATGGATGAGGCATCCTTGCTCCTAATGGGCCCTTCATGATGTCGTATTGAATTTCTCGTGCCACGTGACTCAGTAGTGGGAGAAAGCACAGTGTCGCTCGGATACGCACTGGGGGGGTGAAATGTACACCGATATTCATTAACCCTTAGGGGTGGTCATGTGGAGATGAACCGCGTCAGATGTGACAATCACAATGCAGCCGTGGTCCATGTAGAATTTCACGGTCAATGATCGAATAACCTAATTTATAAGACAATACCAACACCATATAAAATAAATATATATTGTGTATTACCTATAACTGTTTCAAGGATTGATCCGAGGCGCATAAAATTTAACGTCACAAACGCTGTTACAAAAATTACGGATTTCACAACTCAACGCAGTTTTGCTTTAAAAGAACTACACATCGCAAATCTTTTTACATTAACTCATTTCTTACTGGTGATGTCATAGCTCTATAAATATTTCGTTGTTCATAAGTAGTATACAAAACCCCGCACAAGCTGCATTTGAACGAATGCGCAGGTGTTTTTGCGCAGGTAGGACGTCACTTTGGGGAGGTCATGAGGAGGTGTGCGCAGGAGTGTATTACAAAGGCCTAATATCGGTCCCCCGGGCTTATCGAGGCCTGCTGAGAGAGGCGGGGTGGGTGTATGTAAAAGTTTCTTTAGAAAAAAATATAAAAAGGGGAACACGGACTTAACCCCTACAATAGAGGAAAACCCCTATCAACCCTATCCCAAAGGGCTAATATCGGTCCCCGGGCTTATCGGGGTCTGCCTATCAAGTCATGGGTGGGTGCATGTAAAATGAGGATTTGTCCCGAAACTATAAAAAACGGAACACGGACTTTACGCCTACAATAGGGGAAAACTCCTATCAACCCTGTCTAGTGGGAGCTAATATCGGTCTCCCGGATTATCGGGGCCTGGGTGCATGGGATGCATCTAAAACTAGGGTACTCATCTTACATCCGGGTTTTTTATGTAGGTTACTGCGCAGGTCACGTGGTTTGGTGGATCTGCGCAAGTGTGTGACGTCACTTCCGGTTTTCAGAATGACCAAAACAAAAACACCACCGAACACAGAAGAGTTCCAATTCTTCCTTAGACCTTAAACGTATGGTCCGAATTTTCCATCCGGGTTTTCCCCGGCCCCGCGCCGCCGCACGCTTGCGCAGGTTATTCGCCCGCACGCGTGCGCTCGGGTTATCCGGAAGTGCGCGGGTGAATTTCGGGTCAAAAGGTCAAAGGTCACATCCAGGCCAAAAGGTCAAAGGTCCCCCTTCCGGTAATGTTCGGCCCTCTCCGGGCCAATAGATAGCCTTTATCCGCCCTCCCGAAGCACCCATGGAATGTACAATATCGCCAGCACTATGCCCATGTTAAATGGCCAATGGGGAACACTCAGTTTTCCCAGAACCGTATTGGCACGATAAAATACACGAAACCATGGAACTTATAGTAATAAACATAATCTATAGGTGTTGGACGAGTCTCCACTCGCCGTCTTCCTGGTCTTTACCCGCACCTCGAACCTCTATAGTTTTTCACTCCACCTGTTGCTCTTGTAACTTGTAACTCCTCGTCAAAAAATTTGTGCTGGAATGCCCGCTATTAACCTAGACCAAAACATTTACTTGGTCTGTGGGCTGATTTCATTGGCTCTCTATTTTACCGCAGTGCTCTTGCATTGTTTTCTGGACATTGATTGGTTACATTTGGCCCCATCCTAGGCCACTGATTGGCTGCTTTCTCAACGGTGTTGAAGGCCAGTTTGACCGAATCCCCACATGTCTGTTATAGCCTTCATGGCCGCTTGTTTTATGCTCATATAGAAAACACACCAGACAGGGTTTTTTTGATGAGCTCTCATTTTGTTTTTTATTCAACAATAACTAACAACAACAACCTGAGAACAACCACGTGAAAACTGAAGCCCAGAACAGGGGCTTGTACATTGAAATCGATCGAACTTAAGCCCAGAACGGGTGGCTTGTACATTGGAATCGATAGAAATTAAGCTCAGAAGGAGGGGCTTGAACATTGAAATCGATAGAACTTAAGCCCAGAACGGGGCTTGTACATTGAAATGATGGGCGGCCCAGTCATATACGAGTACACCGCGGTCCTCGGCCTTGGGGTACTCGTCAAACATCTGTACGATGGTAGATAAGGTTCTTCCCCGGCATCGATGGTACAGGTAAAACAAGCAATATTGTCCGCATACGCTACTGGTCAGGCTTTGCAACGTTTGACTGTTCCAACACCACGTCTCTGTGCCTTGATCCATGAAGTCTGTTAATTCGGGATGGAGGGGTGGCAGGCCGTACGGGTCAAAATATTCGCCCTGCTGTTCTGTCAAGTACACGGCCACCCAATGTTCACCGGGCCGATCCATCGGGCCCGTGTTGAGAACGTAAGCAGCAGGATACACACGGTCTAATGGGAACACATCTCGGGCGAACACCCCTTGAAAGACCATACGTGTTTCTGGGTCATTCCTCAGCACGGTGATTATCTGGTCTGTATCCATGTTAGGTGGCAAAGTCACACAGGACGTTGCGCGCCTTATCCACTTGAATGATGTTGTCAAACTCGGCGTAGCAGATCACATTGCCGGTGGTCCGGAGGGCTCGTGCAAAGTGGATTTCCAACCGTAAATTGCCTTGCTTGGCGAGGGCCAGCTGATGGTCGTTTTCTAAGGTGGGAATCAGATCGACACGGAACAACGTGTATCTGTTCGCGTAGTCCTCCCGACTGATCATATTCCCTTCGTCCTGGTTGATTTGTCTGGTGGCTGTAAACAGGCTCTGGTAGACTCGAATGAAATTCCCGAGCCCAAATTTCGGTGTTAAGGCCGTGGCTGGGACCTGTTGTCCGTCCACATGCAGGGCCACAAAATTGATGCCGAAATGTCTGAAGTCAAACGGATTCTCTGGGTAGGCTCCGCTGAAACTGGTATTTTCCACACAGGCCAGGATCAATCGCTTGGGTAGTTCCCCCAGGAACAGGTTTTCTTTGTTGGCGCTCATATTTCCAGCAGGCACGGAGAACACTTTGGTTTGCACACGTCGGATAGGGTACTGGGCTGGTTTTGTTTCCAAGGCTTTGAGGTGTCCCAATTGAACGGCTGGATTCGGTTTCACTTTTCGGACATACAGGACTGCGTCCTGGATGACGATTTTATAATCGGCTGCATGCCCCTCTACGTCAGTGGCCATCAAGGCGAAGGTCGGAGGCGCCCGTATCAGTCGGATTTTGATGGGGATCTTGTTCAAGAGGTACCGGTCTTGCATGAAAATGTCTGCGTGCAGTCGACCCATGAGAGCCACCGAGGCGCCGTTCGCGGTGAGACCTTCCGTTTATTATATCCCGCATTGTCCACTGTGTCCATGTGCTCGGCTGTGTCTTGGTAGAATAAAGCGGCTGTCAGCTGAGCTTTTTAGCCTCTCGTCCATACGACAACAGCGTCTCGATGTAGGCTCGATAGGGGTACGTGTTGGTCGAGTCACTGATGAGTTTGTCGCTGAAAAAAATATCCACCTGTTGAAACATAGAGTGCCGCCAGAGATTCGTCGGGCCCATCTTTACAGTTTGGACGATTCTGGAGCCATCCCCATTGACGATCTTGGCTTTCACATACAAGTACGTATGGGCTAAATCCACATAGGCCGTATCCGCATTACTGATGGTGAATTCGATGGGCCCTGTTTCGTT